>WOVY01005876.1:0-60715 GCA_013436015.1 Rhipicephalus annulatus | reverse complement strand
AACTAACTTCTAGGGAACCCATTCTTTCACGGCCTTATCGCGTGTCACCCAGGCAAAGGGAAATTCTCGCACGCGAGATTCAAAGAATGTTGGAAATTGGTGTCATCGTCCCGTCGGAGAGTGAGTACACCTCCCCTCTAATACTGGTGGAAGCACCCGGGAAGGAACCGAGACCCTGCATCGATTTCGGAAACTGAATGCTGTCACGCGAGACCAGCTGTACCCTATTCCCAACGTAGAGGAGAGAGTGGAAATGTCAGCAGGGCTCAGTACGTCTCCACGCTAGACCTCACACGCGGCTACTGGCAGGTGCCTATGACCGAACGAGCCAGTAAATACGCAGCGTTTATCTCCCCCTTGGGCACTTTCCGACCCCTGGTCATGAGTTTTGGGCTCAAAAACGCGCCCTTTGTTTTCACGGCTCATGGATCGTGTGCTGGCGGAGCAGAGAACTACGCTGTTCCTTATCTAGATGACATTGCAGTGTTTTCGGACAGCTGGGAAAAACACCTGAGCCACTTGCGGGACGTCTTGACGCGCTTAAGGAACGCGGGCCTCACTGTTTAAAGCAGAAAAGTGTCAATTGGGACAGGCGGAAGTAGAGTATCTAGGGCACATTGTTGGGCGAGGATGCCGGCGGCCCCACGAGGTAAAACTTGCCGCCATCGAGAACTATCCCCGACCTGTCACTAAAACTGATATCAGGGCCTTTCTAGGCCTCACTGGATATTACCAACACTATATCCCCAACTATTCACAGATCGCCAGTCCTCTGACCGACAGCTTAAGGAAGGGAGAGCCCGTTAAGGTCCAGTGGGACGAGTTAAGGGAAAGTTCGTTCCAGGCTTTGAAAGCAGCACTGACGTCTCAACCGATTTTACGAGCTCGGATTATAAACCGACCTTTTGTACTTCAGTGCGACGCTAGTGAAAGGGGGTCTTGGGGCTGTTCTGAGTCAGCGAGATGAAAGTAGAGAGGCACCCCGTGCTTTTCATTAGTCGTAAGCTTTCAACACGTGAGGAGGCTTATAGCACCTCAGAGAAAGAGTGTGCATGCTTAGTATGGGCTATTCACAAGCTTCGGTGCTACTTGGCCGGCTCGCCCTTTCTTGTCGAGACAGATCACTGTCCCTTGTCATGGCTTCGGAATATGTCGCCTAAAAATGGCCGCCTACTGAGATGGAGTTTGGCACTGCAAGAACATAATTTTGAGATCCGCTACAAAAAGGGGCGGGATAATGGAAATGCCGATGCTCTCAGCCGAGGCTTCCTGTGATAAGGAGCAAGCGCATTCCGATTGAGTTACGACAGCCAGTGTTTTTATTTTGTTATGTCATCGTGTATCTTTTCGTTTTTCGTTTGGATTTTTTTTTTTTAACCTTTACTGCATGGTGAACCTGTTACTTAGTCTGCCTGCCAAGGCCAGACGTTGAGAAAGGGATATAATTGTTAGTTGAGTTCCCGACCTTCTCACTTCTCACTCGCCATTTGCCTCAAAGCTATGCGACTTGCGGCTTGAGTGCCAATTTATTTAAGGTAAATTCTTCAAACTTTAGGAGCGTTGCCATATTGCTTTGTTTAGGGACGTTCCGAGCAACGTTCTAGTGTGGCTGCTTTTATGCCGACAACGGGCTAAGAGTTCAGTAGCCTGGCATATCTCGGGAGGGGTGGTTGTACCGCCTTGTCGCTGCTTTGGTACTGTGCGGATTTGATCACTAATGTCAGTCCCAGCCTTCGACCTGCGGGGGCCCCTTCGACGGAGAAGCACTACTTACGGACCTGGACCCCACTTGAGCGAGAGAGAAAACCTGAGCCGCAGCCGTTCCAGAGCTGCTGCGCTGCCAGGCCTCTTCAAGGTGCAGCGTTGGGCTGCCCATCTACGAGTCTTTTCCGGCGGCGGACGAGCTGTTGTGATCGGCCCCATGTCTGGGCGCCGCTTGGACGCGTGGAATGGTTCCGGCTTCGCAGCGCGTCCTGAGAGTCCAGAATCGGCAACAACACAGCAGTAGTACTGCGATTCCTAGAGTCGTCGGCTCGTCTTGCCAAAAGCCCTTTGGGCACGCACGAGACGGATTACGAGGGGGGGCTGTTCGCTGTCTGGGCTGCCTAGAAGGAGTGGTCATTGCTTGGGTCGTCAACATTCAGCGGACATGAGCCGAGCGCTTTGTACCATCTTCGGGGACATTCCTCACGTTCCATGGCGCCTTTCCCGAGCGATGTCTCCTCGAAGAGTATCTCGGCGCGTACGACTCCCCGTTCTCGCACTGTGCCAGTGGTGGTTGTGTATTGTGTGTGAACACCTCGCCGGGCAGAGAACTGGGCGGGCCTCTCCTCCCTTCCTGGGTTGGAAAGGAGGCGGGTGTGACTTCTCCCTTCGGGGGCATAAAAACGCGGAGCGCAAGACGCTCGAGAGAGAGCGGAGCTTCCTTCCATCATCTAGTATGATGCTTACTCCATGTAACACGCTACCTTCAACATCATGTAAAATAGTGTAAAATAAATCGTTCAAGTTATCAGCTCCGGCTCCTCGGCCCGTCTTCGCCCTGACCCTTGGATGCTCCGGGCCCGACAAATTCCCCCAGTCACGACAACGACAAAGACTCGGTGACAAAATGAATGTCCAGCTTACAGGACTGCAATTATCACTGTTTCAGAGCGTAAAATTCTCGTCTAAACAGTTATATTTTGCGACTTTGGTCACACCGCAGTATGTACCTACGAGCCAATTTGAGCAGTCAAAAGTTTAACGCGCACTTTCCAGAGGGGAATCTGAGTTACATCTAATCAGGAGGACACCTGAATTTAAACGCGATCGTGTTCGTGCTTTTTGGTGAAATTGTAATTTATCGAGAAATTAAACGTAGATTTGTAACCCGCCGCTATAGAAATAAACCTATTTCCCCTACGTAAGGTCAACATAAGAGAAAAAACTCCAAGCAAAGCCTTGTTGCAGTGAAAGCATCGCAAGGTCGAAAAGTGCCCTGCCGATTGTATTTGCTTGCTTCAGTAGCGAGCGGAGTTCCAAACACATACAGTAAAAAGCCCTCGGAGCCAATCACGCCGTACGCCCTGCTATAGCCCTGCCTTGTCCATTCCTTTAACGACCTGGCCTGACAGCTGTTTGTATTCCCGCGGCGACAGGAGGCCATCCGAATTCTTTTGTGTGTACGGTGGCGGCAGCTTTTCATGTAGCGAACTGGCGTCTCGTCGTCTATGCAGTGGACAACGACGTTTGCGTTGTGCACGTGCGTTCTATGCGGGCGCAAACAACGGCGTCGCACACCTGTGGCGAAACATTGCGATCTCGGGAACGTACGGTTGCGTGTTAGCTCGTCGGATGCACAAAGTCGCGGATGCTGGACTCAAGACCTGGCGGCGCGGAGTTGTGGCGCACTGGGCCTCCCACCGAGAGGCGGCGAGTGTGCACACATTCCAGGGGCAGCTTGGCTGCAACACCCGAGGGCACGGCAGTTCGGGAGCGCGAAGCAACAGAGCCGCTGAGGAAGCTCCCCGAAGGCCCGACGAGACAGGAGCGGCCGCTAAAGAGCGACTGCGCCCCGCTGGGGCCGAACAACGAACGAGGTCGGGCGAGCGTTCTCTCGAGACAATGGAGAAATCGGCGCGAGCGAACGGCCACCACCCACATGAGCTGCGGTGCAATCACGTGACTCCTAGCATCCCCCCCCATCGGAGCGGTCCATTAGCCCGGATTCACCGGCGAAGCGCGGCAGCCTTTTTGGGCTTTCGGCCAGGGTAGACCAACCCACGCTTCCAGCCGGGCCGGGCCCTTTAGACAATAGCCTCATCGAAGAGAAACACCACAGCGTGAGCGCGCGCGCGCCGGTGGCATAATTCGGCGGTGGTTTCGCTTACGCAACACAGCAACGTGCCGGCATGATGTCGGCAACCTCCCTCTCGGCCGTCTTCCTTTCTGTTTCAAGCCCAACCTCGGACATGCCTCGCGCGCAAAAAGATAACGCTGCACAGGCCAAGCAGCCGGGACGTCCTTACGCTGGCTCTTCCACTAGCCGTCCTTTATGTCTTTCTTTGTTTTCATGATTTATCTGCTGCATTTTTTTAAACGTGGGAATTGTCAGCTTTCTTTATTTCCGGCCTTGAATGCTTGGTTGCCATACCATGCTCTTTACGTTCTAAACTTGCCGCTCCAAATGGCGATCTGAAATGTGCTGGGAACACGATGTATACGTCATGGACACAAATGGGCCGCTTTGTCACGCAACAGTTGACAAGGAAACATATGTGACATTGACGAATTCTCACCCGCAAGCAAGAGTAGGCAAACTTGCGAAGTTGGTACAACCTACATTCGCAAGCGAACCTGATCGCGCCTCAGGGCACACCAGTCAGCCTACGTGATCGAACACAGGCCACGAGAAACGTAATACTTGACCGAAAAGAAAACAGACATCGCCTGCGAAGAGACACGCATCTCACCTGCTGGACGTACAAACAGGGGCCTGTGAACACCACGACAGCTATGGTCCCACACTTGTAACTACAGTCGCGACTAGCGGCATCTGATGCTGTCGCGTCAGCGCTCTTCCTGTCAGTGTCATATCACAAAACAACGGCCAGAGTAGCCAGATCCACCATCACCAGAAGACTATTGCAAACTGAGAACTGAGCGGTGGTTTCGTGCGCACAGCGCAGTTTGGGTCCGGCTGCACTGCTCTTGAAAGATGGAGATGCGGCGAAAGATTTTGGTTTCTGTAGATCAAGCATAACAAGCGTGTTCGTGATGATTACGTGCAGCAGTTGATTCATTTATCGAGATCGCTTTACCTGTCTTCTACTGCACCCACTCACATCTCGATCTGCCCTTAGTTAAGGAGTGTGCTAGCTAGTCTAAATTAACGTTGCGCTCAATGACTTTTCAAAGCTATGACGCCGTCAGCCAGTCACGTGACATTCCGGAAGAGTCCTTCACCACGCAAGTTACGCTGGTGCACGTCCGGGCTATAATATGTGTCACCCGGCATGCCTCAACGCACAGCGACCCAGATGGAAGTCACGCATCACTCTCACACTGCATCTCACGAACGCGGGCCCGAGGAACTGCCTGCCACTCGACCGAACGACGCGAGGGACGTGCTCTAATAACTGCATCAACACCGTAGCTGTAACTGAAACATTTCCTGCAACTGTAACCAGTACACTGCTAGACAATGCCTCGCAAGAATACTGAAGGACCCTGCAGTGTTCTTAATCTAGACTGGCGTGGCAATCAGCAATTTGCCTTCCAAGATGCTGCGTAATGTTCTTTACGCCGCTGTGAATTCCACGCAAACGAAAAAAAAAGAACGCAGATAATACCTGCGTTACGAGTACAGCTTCCGAGTACAACTTCAGCGTAGCTCACTCTTAATGCCCGTGGAAATAGGAAAAGCCGTGTACAAAAATAAGGGCGCTATGCGAACTCACTTGACTAGATTCTTCTTCGAAGGTCCTCACGAGCATGCATTCTTGGAGACGTTGCAGCCTCTTGTCTGCAAGCTTGGCCAGCTTCGCCATGGCGCGTTTCAGCTCGTTGTACAGAAGACCACTCTTCTCCAAGGCATCCCTAAAGTGAAGAAAATGGTAAGACATTATGACACACCTTCAAAGTATGACGACGACAACGACGCGGTTCTGTAAAAGGGACGACAGAAAAATGTACTGGACGCGGTAAAATACTCGGAGCGCGCACATTTTCGTGTACCAATGTCGGTTTTCGCAAAAGGTCAAGTGAGTGAGCAAGAAGCTAGATAGCCAAGCATCAACACACTGATGAAAGATGTTGTCTATTACCAGTCACTTTGGAACAGCGAGGTAACAATTAGGCCACGACAGATGCTGTAGCTGTGGACTCTGCATGTGAACGACCAGAGGTAACTTGACTGAAGCAAAAGCAGGGAAAGCTAAAAACTTTGATAAATAGCTCGCAAGGTTAATACGTAAAAGCCACGTCTAATTTCAAGTAGCGCGTTTTATTTTGCAGGTTGCTTTCTTAGTTGGCTTAGTTGTACGAGAGTTCAGCTGATCTGACTAGCTACACTTACGAGTCATTCAATAAGACACCTTGTCTCTAATAGAGTGCCGAAAAACGATAGTAACGCCGCCTATGATTGGGTAACCTCCAAAAATATTTATCTGACTACAGGCATTCACAGGTCGTGCCAGATCACAACTTCAAAATTATTATCCGAACCATTAGCAACAACGTTAAAAATCTAGCACCAGGGAGTGCCAGATGGAAGCTTTCAAACATATCCAGTTCCATCTATCAAAGCTATCCAGAGCCGCTGAAATGGAGTAATATACAGATATGTCAAGCGTTATATACAAAGCGTGAAAAGCGAAAATAATACATAAAAGTAAAAGTGCTGTAAACGATTACACATATACTGTTCTATACGACACGACACTTGTTCAAAGCAGTGCAACTTATAGTTACTTCAATTGGCGTCTGAATCCTGTTCCTTAAAAGTTAAATTGTTCGCTTATACTCGACGGCCACGAGTGTTTCAGTTTCAATCTTGCGCACAGTTATAGGGACGAAGCTCCTTATGGCGTGGCTTGTGCGTCCCCCGTTGTCATAGTGCGTAACCTGTGGCACATACCCACATACCAGTGACACATACCGACCCTCGGGCATATATCCGCTTGTCCATATATTACTAAAAACGTAGCACGGCGTCGTTATCACGCCCTCGATGTTAACAAAGCGCTGACAACAGAAACGTGATACATACTCTCGTTTAGTCGTTGGATTGTCCGCTGGATAGCAGTACTTGTATATGATAAGTATATTATAAAAAGAAGCGAGATGGCGGTAGTTGAAATGTTCTCTAGATGGACGGATGGACGGACGGGCAAGCAGGCGAACAGACAGACATACACACGGACGAACGGACGGGCGAACGGGCGCACGTACGAAAGCACAAAGGATTGACGGATGCTTCACCCCACTTATCATTATTCATTCCGTGGATATGTTGATTTTTTAAAGATGAAAGTGCTACCGATTCCTTTCAGATAGCATTTGGCGAAAGATCGAAAGCAACTACAATATAAGCGAAAAGAAAAAAAAAAAGCTGCAGCCCGAGCTGTCTGGTGGCTCCTCCTAGCGGCAGTCCAAGCTCTAGCTGTTCGAAAATGTGAGGGACACCGTATACCTAACTATCTCTGTAACCAAGAATTTTATGCGAGACACAGTACACGTTCATCAGATAAAGCCTATAATGCCAGCCACGGTTCAACTTTTTTAAAGAAAGGAATTAATGTCTCGCCAGGTGGGGTCCCGAATGCGTCCAGCGCAACAGCTGACCAATCATGAGCTGGTACAATTATTTGTCGCACATGATAATCCCCTTTGTGGTGATTTCAATTGTATAGACAGTTTTGGTTGGTTTTTGCCGTCGTCACGCCGCCACCGTCAGTCATATATATATATATATATATATATATATATATATATATATATATATACCAGAAAGGAAAGATGCGCTAGCCTCCTCTTTCTGCAGAGCGAACATCTCCTTTCCAGCCGGGCCCGTCTGCGCGAGCGCTTATCTCGCCAGCGAACAGGGAAGGGGGGGGGGGGGCACTTATGGTTGCCGCACTATCGTGGCAACAGTAAGGGCGCGACTTGTGCCCCCACAGCAGGCGAGAGTTTCTACGGGATGCGCTCTCAACACGAAAAAAAAAAAAAAACGGTGCCACAAATCTACTCCTGGAACAGCCGTGTTCTCTCACACCAGAGTTTTGTAGAGTTACGTGACATGAGACCTAAATAAGTTGACGGCCAGCCTCACTTCGTATATAAACACTGTCACTATGCACGACTCATGTTGTGGTCATCTACTGTGGCTGCACCGCAGGAAACTTGGTTAAGTTAGTACTTGCAAGCGCATGTTTACTACAATTATTATTGCTCCTAAAAATGCTACTCTTGCTTCATAAAACATTCGATTATGTTGCTATCGCATTCATTGCTTCGCCCTTACGGCGGAAGTGTGACTTTTTTTTCATGCCACTGATTACATATGAAACAAGTATTGAGAACTGTACTCCTGTTCTACTCCTCTTCACACGTTACTTTTTGTGCACACGTGCTGTTAGCGTTAAACTTGAACTCAACTGCGTTCTCAGCAAATTGATTTTAAGACAAACGTAAGGCCTAACTTCGGCCTGATGTAACGATAATTTCCTCTTAACCACTGTAAATGGTAAAGTAACTTTAAACAGGCTATATGCTGCTGCGCATAAATAAAGAAGCAGACTGGGAAAGGGAGAACATTACACGGCGCACTTATCATGTTTGCACTGTCAAACTGTCGAGCACTCGATTTTCAGCTTCTCGAGTGCATGTAAACTTGCCGAGGAAAATGTATTCCCAAGATCATCGCGAAATTCGTGTCGCACTTCTTCGTTTTTTTTTCCCCGACAAACACAGGTTTACCTGGCGGCAAAGCCAGAAGACAAAAGTCAAATATTTTAGTTAATGTGCGCATTTGGTTATCTGCACACGTGAATAGCGTGCTCTTCACAGCATCCATATCAAGGGTAAGCCACTAACCTCGGAGATCCTGCGCAGCCAGTTTCCTGCCTCTGCCTTTCTTATCGTTCTGAACGATGCACAAACCAACCTTTAATTTTCCACTTGACAGTAATTGTCTAGCGGAAACGCTTTTGTTACAAACACAGAGTGCGCGACGGGAACCTAACATGGCGCTGTTGCAGGAAAACAACCTCACACTGATTAATCACAACTACATCAGTACAGATCGCTTGTACCAGTCATCATTACATTCACGCCCTCTATGCTTTTGCAGTTTTTGATTACTTTTTCCGTCCTATCCTTCCGTGAAGAGCGTCTTGAACGATCACTGGTAACTAAAGCTTAAATGACACGACGTTAATGACCTCTCAGTAGTCTCGGAGAGTAATTGCAAGTCTGTTGTTTAATGCATGCAATCAGGCCTGAAGAGCGGGGACGTTCTCCTCGGCCTGGGTGCGTGCGTACCGGTAGTCGAGGTTGTGCGGCGACCGGGCTTGGTACGCTTGCAGCTCCTGCAGTATGGTGTCCCCTTCTTCCTGCAGGTGGCGTAGCTGTTCGTCCCGGAAGGTGTCCTGGATGTGCCGCTTCTGGGCGTCGATCAGCTGCAGCGCCAGCGCTGACGAGGGCGGTACCCGGCTCGTTCGCAGCTCTTGCATCACGGAGACTAGTTGCCGCCCGGACAGCCGACAGCCGGACACAAACGGCTCCAGGAACTGCGACGCAATTACGACGATGCCCACACTGATTGCAATGCGTGAGTGCACAGCTGGTCGCGCAGAAACATTGGCGATAGTGGCAAGGCGCAAATAAAGTTTATTCAACTCAAGGCTGCGTGTATGCTATAACTGAGTAGGGTAGTGAAAAAAAAAAGCAGCGGTGCTGTTCTACTGACAGGCGGTTGCAAAAAGTGACAGTGGAGGGTACGAAGTAGGGTATATTGAAGCGCATATCGTTAACGGACTGAACAAATATGCGGTTTTACGGCATACAGCTTCCGCTCCTCGATAATGGCTTTCCCACACATAAGCACAAAATGCACCCGGATGAATAGGTATCGTGAGCTAGCTACAATTACATCGCTTATTTGAATAACGTGAAAAATGCGTCTGTGTAGGAGTCTAGGAGATCGGAATCTGATAACGAAAACGAACAGCGGTAATGTGACTGGGCGAAATCTGCGTTCGTGAAACAATAATTATTCGAGAAATATCTCAAGGAAAATTTACAGTCTTAATATCAGTTCATGCAGACATTCATGTGACTAGTTTTATCAGTATTCGGACAGAGTACTGCCTTTTTTCATTTCGATTTCTGTATTTTATCTTTCAAAACAGCGAAAAGCGTACCTTTCGGAAGCTCATCCACTCCTGGTGATCATAAGTGTAGGTTCCTCCAAATTCTGGAAGCAGGTTGTCCTTGTCCACGAACTCCAGCAACTTCTCTTGTGATGTCACTTGGACAATCTGAAAGCAGTGCAGAGGGTCACCGCTGACCCTTCCAGCACTTTCGCGGACAAAGCTATCGCACCTAACCAGAGAAGGCATAATGCGTAACTTGATATGGACTCGTCCATGTGAGGTTTAAGAACTGCTCTTTGAAGGCAATGGTATTCAATACAGAGCTTTGGTCGGTTGAGGACATGGCGCTCCTGTTGCAACTACGTCTCCATAATTAGGCACTCTTTCACAATTCACGCCTCTTTCTTTAGGTTAGATTGCTCTGTTCAAACTTATTCTATTATTCCATTCTGTAATAAAGAAGCTCTGTCAAGCGGCTACGCGAAGGTGGTCGCTTGGCAGCATGCATTTTCTCTCCTCCGCCAAAGCCGATGTATTCATTACGGCCTGCTTGGCTCATTTGGCGGCACGCTCCTCGATGCTCGGAATGGAGGGTGTCTCGAACCAGTGGCGTCCACGACAGAAGGCGTCGGTGAACCATCAGCACAAATTGAAACGCGAGCAGAATGATAACTAATCAGAACGCCGGTGGCACGTAATTATACGGAAGGTTCTAGGTGTAATCGCTGTGGAGCCGGCTTCTAAGTACAGGGTACTGTCCCAGCTATAACTGTTGGAGTCTAAGTTAAGCAGCAATTCAACTCAGGCGGACATGGAGGCATGTAACTGCATTGAAGCCGTCTTCTGACTGGTAAGCGCTTGAATTTCTGCTGCCAGTTACCTTAAGCTACCCGCGGCCTCTCACCGTATAGACGGTAGTGCGTGTGCACGACACTCGAAAAACTCACAGAGACGCTCAGGGGAAGCGGCGATCTCTTCCAAACACTTATAATTGGGGAATGGAAACAATAATCTCGATGAATCGAAATGATGTCAAATTTCCTTTCCTCCTCACTAATAATTTTCCTTTCCTGGAGCAGTGTTATCAAGACTTCGTTTCAGTTTTTTTTTCTCGTCGATCAGCAATCATGCATAGAAATAATATGGTTTTCCGGGGCAACAACTCCCCCCTAACACTCGTGACATATTTTCCCGAGTGTACGATGAAGGTTACCGTACCTTAGCTCTTGTTTGAGACAAGAGTGCCTTGACTTCCAGAGGGGAATGAGCATTCGCCACAACTACGATGTCGATCGCGTTGTTGATGTTTGCCTGAAAAGAGCGAGAATACACAACGATTATATTCTTTAGAGTTCCCAATCTTGCAAGCCATAAACACACGCATGAATTGCGGGTTTCTGTCAAGTTAATTTAGCTTATTTTCCGATAACCCAACCAGTGAACAGAAAAACAACAGTGAACACGACTTACGCTATCGTCAATTGTACAGCGACAACACCGATCACCATATAGGAAGCAAGCTGCCGCGGCAACTGATGCATGCCATATATAGTATATATAGAATATCGACGAATAGCCAGAAAAAAACTACTTTCACCGTGAAATGCAGCTTGGCTCGTTAAGCCAGAAAAGAAGTGAATACCAAAGACAAATGTCTGCGCCCCGACGATGTTCCCGCAACAGTTAGCCCTGGTGTAACCAATTAGGACGTTAACGCTTTGTTACCATAAATTGATTACACTTCACTTCTAAAAGGAGCCTAACAGCAAGTCAGCAAGTTTCGGTAACTTTTTCTGCGCCGCCACAACATACCGAATATGACACGGTATTTTGAAACCAATTGCATCGCACTGACAAAGTGGCCAAGCTTTTGGGCGTGAAATTTTGGGAAGTGAAGGCTATACCGTTATATTCTTTTCTATATATATAGCAAACCTACTAACGCCAAGAAAATGCACATGCGGGTTTTGAAAGAAGAGTTCATCTGTCCAAATTGAATTATTGTTTGCATTTAATGACATTCCTTATACTTAGATGCCCGTTAAGGGACTCCAAGCGATCAGAATTTCCAAACCCCTTTATTACTACGAGTCTCAAAGTCATATCGTGATTTTGGTACTTAAAATCTCAAAATTACAATTACTTTTCACCAGTCACCATAAGAAGAGAATAATTGGAGGGCGAAAGTTGCTTGGGCAGGGTACGCCTGAACGAATGATAAGCGGGGAAACAAAATCGACAAGAAAAAAGAAAGAAAGAAGGAAGGAAGGAAAGAAAGAAAGAAAGAAAGAAAGAAAGAAAGAAAAAAAGAAAGAAAGAAGACACACCTCAAGAAGACAGAGTGCCTCGTCGAGCAGTTTCCAGAGCTGTTCGCTTGCGTCAGCGGCATCGACGAGCAGGAGGAATCCACGAACACTGATTTCTTTCCTGGAAAGAAACACGATTGGCGAAGAGTTATGACTGGCGACTTCGTCCTTCACTCTTAACGATGAGAGCTAGCCGACAACAGAGAGAGTCACTTCCTTAAGTCGTTATCAGATTCTAGTTGTTCGCTGCTCCTAAGAAGGGGAAACGGTGTGCGGGATACAGTACCGCTTTCGGAGAGATCGACTGCCTCGTTTCGAAGTACAGCTTCTTAGTGGATGCAGTCTCTGCGGCCACACAATATAAGGAAATCCTGCTAATGAGATATAAAATAAACGTGCCCTTTCGAGGGCTAGGGATAGCTTCACTCGAATTTGCCGACGTTCTCACGTTTACCGCAACTTATTTTGCATTTTCTTTCCGGTGAAATTTTCACGGACATATACTACTCGCTCCTGTCAACTTCCCAGCGCCGAATGTTTTTTTTTTTTCGTTCGTTGCAAACTCCAGTTCTGGTGTGAAAGAAGCTGTTTTAGCAACACAAGATGCGCGCTAAACGAGTTCACGGGTGTCCAGAGTGCACGCCCATAAAACGTGATCGTTCGATTTTTGCGGCAGTATTATATGCGGATGTATGCAAGATTGTTGCTCCTGCCATTTGAGCTAAACAAGGAAGTTTCGTTCTGTCTTTCTGTCCATTCGCGTTATAAACAGCGCGTGCAGTGCCACGGATTAAGTTTTTAGTTACGTCCCGAATGTCACTACCCAATTAGAGGTTGCACTCACTCGGTATGCTGCACAAAGCGATACGTATTCAATGTTCAGTTTGTCATGAAGTCGCATTTTGCCGTTCCCACGACAACCTGACTCACGTGAAAGTTGCAGCTCAATGTTAACTTTTTTTTCTAGCACTGCCATAAAATCATTGCCGTTCAGGTTCACCTTCGACAGCTATACAGGGTCGCAGTAGTGCAGATTGGATTTTAAAGCTGATGGCAACACACAAGCAGATACCTCAATATAGTTCAAAAAAGAAACTGAGAAAAAAATGAGACAACAAACAAATAGTACGAGTCGAATTTACTGTATTTCGACTGCTTTCGAGTTTCACTAACAAAAGAAAATACATGAGAAGAAGATGTACTGGAAGTTAGTCTGACTTTCCCACCATTTTTTTATGCCCCCCGCCCCTCTAATTCACTTCTGTCCGTTTTTCTATACTAGCACGCTTTTTTTCACTTACCCTCATTTTCATTCTTTTTTTCGTTTCGATGACCGAATACACATATTTACATGCTAAAAAAGAATGATTAATTGAACTCAGCGTTGTCCCTGCATTTTCTTCGCCTATTTATTTTACTGGCTCTGCTAATTTGTACGAGATGCATCTTGCAGTCTCCTTTTTTTTTTGCGCATTAAACTATTACGGGAGCATCACTCTGACTTCATCAATACACCTATAGTCACATTATTCGCTCTACTTGCGCGCTTCTTCTTGTTCATTTCTTAATCCGTATCTCCGAACTTTTTCGTTTTTTTTTTCCCGGAAAGTTCAAGCAACCACGGAATTCATTGATGTAGGTGAATGAAAAAAGCTATCTAGAGCACAGGCATACTTACTTTGGTATTGTGTAGAAGTACATCAACATCTGTGCCAGCTGCGATGGCGTCAGCTCTGGGACATCCTTGAATGCCGAACTGCTAATGATAGCTATGCCCCGTCCGTTCACATCCCTGCATCCTAAAATGAAAGAAAGCGAAAAGGAGACTGTCGGTAACTTCGTTGAAGATAGCGCTATATATCAGCATAACGCACATATCCCCCTCATTTTATTTCTACATAGATGGCGTAGGAAACATTGGACGTTTACTCTTCTTGCAATGGCATTGATAATACAACGGTTAGTAAGAAATCTTTCCGAAACATACTTCCGTCTACGCAACGTAACGTATTTTTGATCGATAAAAAAATGGAGTAACCGTAAGAGGTAACAATCTAAAATAATAAGATTAGGTATTACTTATTTTCGGCAACGCAAAATAATGTTTTTGAAATACTTTGTTGCCCCTTCTGGCGTTTTAGTAGTATACTTTTAAAGCGCCAAAAATACAGCCAAACTATACTTACAACCATCGGCTATGCCAAAGTTTAAAATCACTCACTTCAATAAAATGCCGTACCATTTCATACGAAGCCTCCAAGCGACGGGGAAAATACTTAGCTAATGGTATTTTGGAGAGAAGTACACGCCACAAGAATATTACGATTCTATTGTATACTTTTACGTTCTCTGTCAGTTGTTCTGAGCGATGTAGAATCTACGTATACATTATGAGAATGATCGGTCAGTGATTACCAGTGAATGATAAGAAAGGAATGCAAATGAGTTCTGTGGAGACCCAAAACATTATTTCAAAAACATTATTTTATGAAAGGTTTGTGGCACGAATCCACAAGGAAATTCACACGGATCCCCTGGACCAGGACGAATTTTTCGGCAACTAAAAAGCTTTTTCTTTCTGAGAAATTCGTGCAGATTTTCTTGCGGCTTCGTGCCACAAACGGGTGGTTGTCTAATTTTTTATTACTTTCTTAATAAGAAAGAAATAAAGCGGTGTAGAGAGAATTGTTACATTATATCGAGCTAACCGCTACTTCGTCCACTACCTTAGTAATAATGCAGCAAATAATTCTGCTCCACGAATGTGGTTAGTGAGAGTTTTCGACACCAGTTGAGGAGAAATGATGGCGATTTAAAGCAATACTGGTTTAAATAGCAACGCAGGATTTACCAACTGACACTTTATTCAACACTGGCAAACCCAGAGCGGACACTTTTCCCGTGAGCAAGGTGTAGGTATACCGTACTTTTCCGTCTGCCTTGGACGGTATTCTATGCCTTCCAAGGCAGATGAACAAGTTTCATCTGTCTCGTGAATTTAGGATTTCTTTTCGCAAGCTCTTGAGTACAAGTGACTCCACCGCTTCTTCTGCATATTACGTCCACGGGCTTTTGGTGGTGCGACGATACGGGGCCTCGGCGGAAGGAAAGTTCAAACATAGTTGTAAAAAGGACTAGGGTGCAGTGAACGTCTCCCCATCCCCTCCTCACAATAACGAAGAGAAAGAGTGAGCAAGAGAGAGAGAGCAATGTACTAGATGTTGTGGCCCCGCATGAAGGCGATGGCCGGCCGACGTCCAGGACGGAGCAATCTCCGATGCATCGTACACCATGGTCGTGCATTGCCGCTGTCCGGAGGCTCGCTTACGCCAGTTATACACAGCAGCGCGCACAGTCGTGAACGCGAGCAGCCGATACGAGACCAGAGAGAGAAGGCTATTGGCTATACGTTCGCGAAAGGAACAGGTTGCCCATAACGAGCCAATTACACACTGGCATGCCGCCGTCAACCCCGTACTTTTGCTAAAGACCGCGCGGGCCAGCCGGGCTCGGACTCTCATTTTTCAAACGCCCTTTTGAAACTCGTTCCAGTGCGCGCGCGCGGCCCGAGCACGGCCAGCATGGGCCCCGGGGAAGACGGGGCCCTCCCCGACGGGACGCCGCGAGGGCATGCCTTCACCTCCGCCGGCGGCCCACCATCGAAACAAAGAGCGAGGCGCGGGCCTGTATCGCGTGTCCTCTTCTCCCAGGCACTATGGCGCGTATTTACCGTTGATTTAGAGCGCGGCTGGGCGCACTTGAAAAGTTTGCGCAACGGCGTAAGACATCAGAGGGACTAGACGCGGGCCTGGAGAGAGCAACGGCGGCGGTCGTATCCCCCACCACGGCGATGTAGCCGCACCTTCCACCAGAAGCCTCTCCCGCTCTTCTTCTCCGGGATGGGACTCCAGCGGTAATCACAGAACCGGGACCGTCATTATTTATAACATCGACGCAGAGACTCGGAACTCGGTAACGACTTCGGAGGGACGCGTGTTGGGAATTTCTAATTTAGGGTCCCGCCGAGAGAACTTGCCTTTGCCGTCGATGGTGACCCACCTTCGGCTCGGGGTTCAGGGTCACTGTTTTATGGGTCGACCAGTGGCGGCTTAATAAAAGAGCTGCTTGCGTTACGGTGGTGCGGGCAGTCATTGTTAGCACTGGGCCTGACCTATTTGCTTCGGGGGAGAGAGTCTCGCGCGGAATCCGTCAGGAGGCCCTCATGGGCGAGCAACAAAAATACGTGGGACAGGCCGTTGGCAAATTACGCCATGCAGTTGGTCAAGTTCCCGCCCTCAAAATGGCGTGTACTAATGAGATAATTGCACAGGAGGGAGCCAATTAGTGGTTTAGAAGACAATATGAACTCGAAGAAATAACTTAGGTTCCACAGCAATTTGTGCTACAAAAGAAAAGCCGTATCGTGCTGCTTTCTCTGCCTGTCCCAACCACTAACTGGAAAACTACATGTGGTAAAAAAAATGATAAATTCAAACCTGCAGTTCCTAGTTCATTTGTCACATGACTTCAAGTTACTGCAGTTGATCATTACTGACACGTTTCTTTCGCTCGGTGACATCTTCTTTGCTCATTATTAGTACGCATCGATTATGTGTTAATATAAAAAATCGGCGCCACTTAATTGTGCCAACGTCTCCTAGATTTCATATGATAAATAAAAGACAAACAAATTGTCGGATGCGGGGTATTCGCCTGCTAAGAGCTTTTTAATACGTCGTTAGCAACTGTGTTCTCACGAGTGGTGGTTGTGTCTTCTCTGTGGTAGCAAAAAACAAAAAGGCTCCGTAACAGATTGATAAACGAAACCAAGAAGCTAGAAAACAAGTTGAACTGTCGGTTAGTTCCGGAACAACAACTCCTAAATCATCTAGCAGCTTTCGTGCGGTGGAACACTATAACCGTACACAGTGGATCCGGATCCACGCTGTCTTTACCATGGAGGAGTGGAGCCAGCCCCCATCCTCTGAAGCAACATAACCGCCCCCCCCCCCCCCTCCGTCGCTCTATACCCACCCTGAATGACCTCCTGAAATGTAGCTGCACCTAGCCTCCCATGCCACCCTCTTTCTACCAGGGGAAAGTTCCTGGCACCATTTCTGGTCCTCACTTGGATAGCTGTAAGAAACTTGATTTCCGTGTACTTTCTCAAATGAGACTAAACCTTTACGATTCTTCTTCGTGGTTCAGTTCTTATTGGCACAAAACATCTCTAGCATTTTTTTATCCTTTTTAACGTATTAATGCGGTTTAAATTTCCTGATTCTAGCGATGGGAATGTACAAGGACCAGCTCAAACCACGGCTCCATTTGTGCGTGCGCACCTGTGGGAGGGTATAGGGCGTCGTGGGTAGGAGGTTCATGAAAAACTTCAACAGGCGTAAATGTTAGATATTTCTTTTTGTTCTTGTACCTCGTATCATTTTGTTCTCGTAGCCGTCTGCATAAACAAGTTTAAAAAATAAGATAATATATGCTTGCAAACGTCATCTTCACGTTCCGAACGCCAAGAATGTTACCAGCGGGGAGAAACAATAGAAGACGTGAATGTTTTTCAGCGCACCTTGAGCGCTTCTTAATGCAACTCGATTAGTTCAGTACGCGTGAATACCAAAATACGGACCGAATGCCGAAACGCAAGCACTATAATGTGCGTCTTGTTCCATCGCTGCGACCCATAAGGCTGCATACACTGAAAGCCTTGATGCACGAGCGGGCCCAACTCTCAACAGTGATTCACAGAAGCCTGTGCTTATGAAGGGCTAGTTCCATTCAGAAGCCAGCCGAGAAAAAGCAGCGTTTGCAGGTCACACGCCGCCTGTGCTAGAAAATAACGCGAGATTTACTGAAACGCGACGACGGAACGTAAACGCCGCTATACAGCAAGCCTTAATGAGAACGGTGGCGCTGTCCGGGCCGGGCAAACCAGCCGCTGGAAAAGCGGCGACGGACGCGTTCGGCAATCTAGGCGTCGACCAGGCACGTCCGACGAGTATAGCTGTAATCGCGCCTAAATCAACTCCATTCATAATTATCTCATGCAGGTCGCACGTGATGGCGCAATAAGCAACGAGGCCCCCGTGCACAAGAAAGCCAGCCGGACGCCGGCTCATCGCCTACCGGTGTTCGGGGATCGCCGATTTTCGAACGGTGTTAAGTCGTGCACGATTCGACCCGGTCTAAATAGAACTGAGCCTCGTAGGAAGCGCGCCTGCGTGCGCCTCGCTTTGTTGGCGGCATCCGCGCCGCGTGCTCGGTGTGGAAGAAATGAAGACGCCGCCCCGAAGACCGTTCAGCAGCATGCACGATCAGCACGCAGAGAAGTCGCCGTATGCGCCCGGCTTCTTCCACTCCGCCAACAACTGGTGTCTTTCTGCGTGCAAGCATGTAATACGCTTCCCGAAGTTGATGTCAGTAAACACGCGAAATGCTAAAGCTTATATTGACTTGAGAACGAACTTGGGAAGTGGACGCACCGAATGGCTGGTTTAACCAGTGGTGGCTAGACGTTCGCCACGCGAATCTTAAACACGGCTTCCGCTGAGCAAAACTAGTTCATGACCCCGAATTTCGCACCTCGTTGGAAGCGATTATATACGATGATGTTCGGGAGAGCGTATACGCGCGGCTTCGTTCTGCGACGCCGGGAAATATAGTTCGAGTGTTTCCCCATAGTTTCTGCTTCACTTCGCCTTTGCGCGTGTTTCGTTTCGTTCTAGAACTACATATCTTGGCTGTTCGACAGTTTAGACTGGTCTTTAAAATGTTGCGTTTGAGCGCAGCGGGTCGCGTGGAGGCTCCGAGCTCACCTGTTTCAATAAAGTTTTTCTCCTCCTCGCGAGTGCTGGTGTCGAATCAGCAGGGACCATTGATACAAGCTGGTCACGTTGGTGAGACACATAGCGTTCGCATGCGCCAACTGTATAGTTCCGTTTTGTTCATCAATTGTGTTACGGCATATTCAGATGCAAAAAAAAAAATCCAGAAGATATGCAAGCAGTATAAGCGTCTTTGACATTTGGAATTGTTCTTTGTAGCTTTCCGTGACTCCACTGTGCACGCTCACATCTTGTAGGTCGCCTATAGATCACCTATTGAATGCGAAGCATTTTTTAGCGAACTTCGGTGACATTGAGCTTATCTATCTATCTATCTATCTATCTATCTATCTATCTATCTATCTATCTATCTATCTATCTATCTATCTATCTATCTATCTATCTATCTATCTATCTATCTATCTATCTATCTATCTATCTATCTATCTATCTATCTATCTATCTATCTATCTATCTATCCGCTTACGTTTGGGTGCTCTCGTGCCCCCCCCCCCTTACCTTGGCGTGAACCAAAATTAGCATGGGAGGGTAAGATGCTTTAACAAATATGACGCGCTAGTCAAGACATTAATAATGTCCCAATCCCGTCGCGTACGTCGTCAAACACTTCCCGCCAAACAGTGGCACATACCCCCGGGCGGTTATTTGCCGCTAGTATGCGGCTATGTGCCACAGGTGATTAACACTTGGTATCTACCCAGGAACGACAATAACACAGATGGGCAATCTTAACGCGCGAGCGTTAAGATTGGCCATCTACCCGACATCGCAGCGTCGACCTGAAGAATGCAAAGAATAAATGTCAGGGTCCCAGCGGGAACCTAACCCAAGCGTTCTGCGTCGCAATGATGGATTTTACCACCAAGTTACGCCAGGTCTCGGAACTACTTTTCAAATAGACCCTAATCTTCGTGAAACGTCAATAGTGGTTGAAGTGCTGCCTACACAATTTTATAAACATTTCATATGTACTTCTTTGATACAGCCGTCACGTCGGGTTAACGTCAACTGTGGTTAGTTGCAATGCTCTGACGTTGATTTATGTAGCAGTGTCCAGGGCCACCATTCTCGCGAGCATCAGCGCGTCATATCAGCTTCTGGTGTTGCTAATACGCATGTTCCAGTTGGCATCGTTGCACAAGTGGAAACAACTGGTTATATAACCATCTGCAACTCTTCAGCATATGTCTGTGCGTACCACACTTGTACATATATTTAGCGTCATTTCATGACGTGTTGCTCAATAGAAAAATTGCAACACGGTCACCTTCCCTCCACATACTTCGCATAACGTTGATGCCTAGGTACGTGGGATCTGCCGAATTTTCATAAGTGTGGTCTCCTATAGATCACACTTATAAGTGTGGTTTTCGTGTTTAGCATTTAGTACCAGTCGCACTGCGCACTGACCACAACAGCAAGTTTTGCCGTATGACAAATGCTGTCGACATGTATTTATAAATACATTTATCACAAATCACTATGCTCAGTGGTCATGGCGTCGCACTGCGGATCTCGAGGTCGTGTGTGCGATCCTTTCCACAGTGGCCGCGTTCCGCTACGGCTGTATAGAATGAAAAAAAAAAGGCTGGCATGCCATTTAAAGTCATTTTTAAGTCACAGTGCAGTCAGTTGGGCGACGTTAACGGTACCCAATATTTATTGTTTTTACTTGAAACTCTCGTTGTTATACAGAAGAAACCTTTACCGACAATTGTGAGTTCTGACTATACAGTATACTTGCTTCTATACACGACCACGACGAAATTGATGAGAACTGCGTTTGAGCTGTGCCTATACCACATGAGCAATCCGTCACATACGTATAAGCAACCCTGTATTGTTGACAGGAAACACGATAGTGTCGCGATGTGGCTCGGTCGATGCTGACCTCCGGCCCGCTTTGGCGAGGACGCGCGAGTTTTCGCCGTGTTCCCGATTGTGGCGCCGCGGGGAACCCATCGCACGGAACAGCGGTGGGCGCTCCGAAGGAAGGCCCCGCAGCGGGAACTCAGCTGCAACGCGCCCGGCCGTCAGCGGGGAGGAAAAGCTCGCAACTTTTGCCACGTCGTCTTCATTATGGTAGAGTGCGTCCCGCAAACCTCCGCGCCCTCGAGCCGGCGCTCAAAAGGCGGTAATAACGGCGAGAAAATTAGCGACACAATGGTGGAAGACGCTTTCCTCCCGGCTTCAAGCCAGTTCGCACAACTTCGCGCTCGAAAGCTGTCCCTATCTCGTCGCGCTGCAGCCACCCGTGTCGAAGCAATCGCGCGTGCGCCAAGGAGCGGAAGAAGCGCGGGAAAGACTCATCTCGCTGCCGCTCTGCATCAATGCGTCCGTTGCGTCTATAGGCCTCCTTTCCAGCCGGCGTTTTTAAATTCTCCGTGCATACTGTGTTTGTACGCAGAGCCGCAAGGGCAAAAACCTGCAGGCGTGTAGGGTCAGCGCGTCCACTCCACCGTATGAGTGAACGAAGCGCTTTCCTACCCCTTGCTGCGCTTCGGCTTACACTGTGGTGCATAGGTGTCGGGGCTCGGCAAGATTTTCTAGACCCTTTCGCTGTTTACAAACACAGGCCCTTGATGACATGCGGTTTCGCCCATCGATGTGCCTTAATGACATCGGTGGACAACAAGGGTTTTAGCAAATAGCCCGGATTTTCTAGTTTTCTTTCCTTATTTGGAAAAATATATTCAAATAAATGTTTCTTTGGGCTACATATCATCCATTGTACTTTACGCACGTTTCTTTTATATACGTTCTTTTTTTTAGATTTCACTTACCCCTGAAAAAAAAACTTGAAAACGTGCTTTGAGTTACGACATTAGGAGCTGGTAAATGAGGTGACTGGACGTTTTTTGGCATACAACGCTCGCACCCTTGAAACCGTCTAGGGGATGCAGACCAAGGTTGCACCTCGGCTCTGGGAAGAGTGGGGACGTAATATACCTCATAGACAGACAAGTTCTGCTGTCGCTTAAAGGGGGCAAGTGCCCCTCTTGCATCCCCCTGCCGACGCCCATGCTATGGTGAAAGCCGAAAAACAACGGAGGAGCACGGACATCGGATAAGTTCAAACAAATATGCAAAAACAACATCTTCTGACACACATGCCTTGAATTAGTACACCGGAGGCTTCCGGGCGATGAAGGCAAAGCGCAGAAGTGTAGTTTCTGTTAGCTATTCATCTGCGGTTTCTGCCGTACTTTGCTTGACACTTTACAGCACCCGACTTATTGACCATTTTCACAATGTCTGTTTATTGGTGTATGCTCAAAGAAACTAATATCCAACGCGTTCGTTGGTGCTCGATAGCTCTTCAACGTATAATACGTAATACACAGGTGACCAAAAACAGTATGTTACTTTAGAATTGGCTATGCGTCCGAATATACGCCCGAAATGCCAGAGTTCACGGGAAGTGCAATATTATAGATAGTACAGAGTCATTTCATCTACCACCACCGGAATGGCGCTGCTTTATTGTAGTAAATACGAACAAAATTAAATGAATCACCGCAGGCGATAACAGCGAATTTAGCGCCTCGATATCAAAGGAGCACGCCAGAAATCGTACGCGAGCCTCTATACAAACTGTTGCCAGTTGCCACCAGACATAGTACACTGAATAATTTTTGCTTGTCTACTCACAAGAAAAGTATAGGAAATAACATCCACATTGCGTGCAGTGTTCCCATTTTTTTTAGAGGCAGTAAGAAGTTTTGTCACTTTTATTAGGCTCGAGATAGTGCAGCGATCTCTCTATATAGGCGTATTGTGCCTTGCTCTCAGTAAGATTCCTGCGAATCGTAAGTCGGTTATACTTATGGACTGCTGTCTGCGTTTATCTTCAAGAACTTTGGCGAACAATATTTAATACTATTTGCCTGGAGGGACTCCATCCAACCTGCTGCAGTGTGCGAGAAGAGTTGATCATTTCACGGCCGCGGTATTCGGAAGAGCTAGAAACGCGTCGTCAATTTGCTTCCGACCTCCCACGCAAGTCTGTCGCGACAGCAATTATTCGCTAATCCTAGCCGCATATACGGTCATTGCCACGACATCCCCGACCAAGTAAGTATATGGCTGTCCGGCTAATAACGGCAAGCGGTTACTCCCTCTGGCAGAGATGAAAAAGCAGACGGTATACAAAAAAAAAAAGAGTTAGGCCTCATGTATGGCTTCCGCAAAGACGACCAATAACTCGGGGAAACGCATCAGCTTTCGTCGAACCTGGGACAACGTCGCACGCGCTGCCGGGGACTGTAATCAGCTCAAAAACGCCGGCTTCGGGTAATAAGCTGCAATGACGTCGGAATTAATGTCCCCGACTGGCCAATTTACAACGCACACACACGCAGGCACCTATACTGCAGGATTACCCGGCTTACACCGCGAGGACACATGCGAGTGCAGATAGCGGGCGGAAATCTGGGACAAACCGCGTCGCGGTATGATTTTTCCGTGCGTCACAGGCCTCCGCAGTGCAGACACGTATACGTGAATTTGAGAGAAAGGGGAACTCAAAGGAAGGAAGAAGAATGTTTTGTTAGTTAGCTTTTGCCCCAGTTGCTTTTCTGTAGGCCAACCACAGTCCTCCCCAGCCCTATAGCTGACATACTTCGCGCGTATAATATATATATATATATATATATATATATATATATATATATATATATATACGGTTCATAGAGTTTTATGCCACTACACTAAACATGGGGGGGGGGGAGAATACGCTCGTCCACTTAGAAATGGCAACTTCGTATGGGAGTTTAATTGGTCACCCCGCATTGCAAAGGGTTATCGCTGAGGCTCGACGAGATACGGGGCTTTTGCAGCGCGCGGCCACAGAAGGAACAGGTCCTACAGGCACTGGTTCTGCCATATTTCTGCGAAATAGCCGCTTTTACGGCGACCAGGAGAGCCGGACAGGATGGATGGCCGCTCGCGATGCCAGACCGTGCGCGGAACATCGCAAGGCAAGCGGCAGCCGCGCCGAAACTTCCCGACTCGATAAAACTTGCGCAACAGCGGCCGCCGATAAAACGCGAAGAGCGGCTAAACAAAGCAAACAGATAAATCTCATCCACGGTCCCGCAGAGGATTGACGATCAGCAGGTGTGATACTATGTGCTGGGATCGCCGCGTTGCGTCACGCGCAGGCTACAGTCCTACGCGCGGCGCGCTAAGTGAAAAATCGAGCATGCCATTAAGCGCCATAACTCAGGTTGTACGCATGTGTTCGCGGGTACGCGAAACACGAATGTGGGGGGCACGCGCACACGTGCAGTATAGCGCCGCGCTGGATTCTAGAGCGCGGCGCAGCCCGCCCGGTCGGTGCGCACACACTCTGAACACACGGCGGCCACTGCAGAGGCTGCCGATTTCAGGGTCGACCGGCGGCGCAAACTGCGGCAGAGACGGTGTTGGGACATGCGGAAGAAAACGCTGCCACCCTCCAGCCGCGCACGCGGCACTGTTCCTGCATGACTTGCACCACTTCCGCCCTAAAGAACACCGGTATAGAACAATCAATTCTGACAGGCGTTTAGTTGAAGAATTCGTCAATTAGTGCAACCGAGCGAAAAAGAGGTCCAAATAGTTAGCCTCAGAACGACCATTATTATTATTATTATTATTATTATTATTATTATTATTTTTATTATTATTATTATTATTATTATTATTATTATTATTATTAACTAATGTTATTAGATTAGTTCAAATAGCGTCTCTTGGGTCTTAATATAAGGATGGCGACAAGACATGAGGCTTAACGCACATGCCATCGTTACTACTGACTCAGTAAGATATGTGCATTGAAACGCGTGACAAATTCTACCCATAAACGCAGAAGACGGCATCCCCCATACCGTCATTCCCGACTCCAACTAACGGAACGCCACAGCGATGCAATGACAGCAGGTCTGTTCGCGTGGTCGGCGTAAATCAACGCTTGAGCGTATAGTGCCAGAGATTTGGGACGTTCGATAGGACCGCATATGTGACAACAGAGAGCCCCTGTACCGCCGCATCCTTGCCCTATATAATCAGTGCAGGACGAGAAGCAGAAGACCGATAAATGTGACAAGGCAAATTTGCATACTTACGCGTGCCCTGAGACGGCCTTCTGTCTCAGTATATACCGTTTACCTGCTCGAACTCTTGAACGCGGAGAATGCAAACGCGTGCACGGTGGCTGGTTTGAGGCCGACGCTGAGAGCTTCCGCCGTAAAGTGAAACAGCGTAGGGAAGAGCTTGTAGTTAGAGGCCTAAAGGTGGGGGGGGGGGGGGGTATATCCATCGCAGAGCCTGACAACTAGGCTGAGCAAGGCTATTGCAAAAAGGTTAACCAAATCGTATAAATCCACGTGCGATGGGTAGTATACTACTTTGTATACAACTTGCGACCTCGCAGTTATTGCTCTGCACCGTTCACCAAAC
Source organism: Rhipicephalus annulatus (assembly GCA_013436015.1). Classification (NCBI taxonomy): domain Eukaryota; kingdom Metazoa; phylum Arthropoda; class Arachnida; order Ixodida; family Ixodidae; genus Rhipicephalus; species Rhipicephalus annulatus. Next base: position 35,251 of record WOVY01005876.1, on the reverse strand, counting down.
TGGGCCGCAATGTAAATCAGGCAGTTAGTTGCACACTGAGATAAGTGGATGCCACGATGTTTAGTCCTTGGCAGGAAGAATTAATTATGTTGCGATACGGAGAAAAGAACGACACGCACATGACACAATACTTTGCTTTTTTGTACGTTGAAGCACATAGATTATACATAGAAATATATTTAATGTTTACATTTACCTGTCGTTGTAAGAGAAATACATTTGATGTTTACATTTACTTCTCGTTTTAAGCGCTCGTGAAACCGCCTGTGATATCGGCTGGAACGTGGCACAAGCGCCGGGGTCCGAGAATAAACCAAATTTCTTGAAACTTAGAATTATATTGAGTGATAAATTGCAATTATGCGCACATTTTTCCAGCACGATGTCTGAATTCACTTACGAACCTACATTAAATATGAATGTTTATTATGCCGATTTATTCGTTCATTGCGCAAGGCAACGGTACCACACTTCTTTCGTCAGCTGACAGAGCTCACATAACGTTTGATTTTCCCACACTTATAAATTGCATATGCATATACGGCATAATACATATATGATATGTCAGGCAGAATGAGCATACATAGAATACTCGAAATTTTCGAATACGAATCGAATCCCCTATTATACTCGATTCGTACTCGATATGTCAAATATTCATTTCCGTTGAACATCAGAGAGAACAATACTACTAGAAGTGATAATGAAGAGGGAGAGATAAAGCGATATAAGGGGAAGACTGTACAAAAAAAAAAAGATTCTGCTTCAAGGCATGCCGTTGCAGACCAGAGGCACCAGTTCCCGAGCGAAAAAAGAAAAAAATCCGGTAAGGGGGCGCGTGACGTTACCCAGTAAAGCCCTGTCATGCAGCGAATACAGGGCATATATACCTGTCTGAACTTACTGTTTGAACCATCAAATCATTTAAAAATCATGTGCGTAGGTACAGCATTGCACTTATCTCTCGTCAACGAACAAAGGACGTCCATCGGGTGGTCACAGCCTTTCTGGCTCAGGGTACAAGGCGACTATACGTCTCGTTGTTAAGCTTCCAAGTTTAGTGCAGCTTCAGTTTACAAACGCTACTCTTTGCTTCGAATAGAGAGCAAAAAATTAGCTGATGTCCAGGCCCTTTTTTTTCGAATCCTTGCACTCGGTTAGGCTCCGAGATCTCATTGCTCGGCGACCCTAAAGGTAAACTTGCGAGATGCACCGACCGACCAACGTAAGAGAGATCGTGATGGGGCTAGATAAAGAAAGTCTCCCTTTAAAAAAAGTTAGGCAAGTCTACCAAGATTATCACAGCGCTTCTGTCAAAGGCACCATGAAGCCTAAATAGGCACCCCCTCGTGCAGTGCTTAACTTCCTGCATAGCTCATTCTCTGTGCTCTATACGAGTAGTACGCGCGCATTCATCATGTTAAGACCGCGGAGAAAATGCTTACATGCGTGTTATAAAACGGAGAGTGCAAACAATAGTCGGGACAACATAAACTGCGTTTCTGTTGCCCTAACTTCTCAACGGGGCCCGCGTTTGTACGCTTAAGGTCTTTTACACAAATCCCTACCCCCGAGCCCAGCCCTCTATCATTCTGATACTGCTTACCGCAGTGTTCGGCATGCCCAGAACGTACCAGTCTTCCTCAACCCTTTCTCTTCTCGAAGCAAGATCAGGCTCTACTCACGGGAAACGCCGAAAACGGTGCTGCGTCGCTTACGAGGTCTGCGAGCACTATCCACCATTGCCGGCTGAGTTCTGCAAGACTTACACGTCTCGAACGTGCTCGTATTATAAGAAGCGGTACGCACTGTCGCGAGGTTGGAAATCACGGCCACCGGGAGACAACAGTCGATGTCGTTCCTTGCTGTCACGAGTTCCAGCACGCACGTGCCGAGACGATGCCTCTTACGTGACGCACATAGACTCTTGTCTCTGCTTGTCGGACGCATGACCGCCTTTGATGTCGCAACGGTCCGGAAAGTCGTCGCCTTAGACTTGCTACTCGCCTTGTCACTGCGCATATAGTCGTATCACAATGCTCGCGAGCTTCTGCTATAGCGTCAGCCTCCAGAGGCTGTGCGACGCGCATCATACTGCCCGACAGGATAGCTCTTCTGAGGCCGGCGGTAGCAACAAAATAAAAATAATAACGACAGAAAGTGGTGCGCGCTGCAGCATATAAATATTATGGCACTTGTTGACACAAAACACGTGGATATCACGACACCGAGGCAGATTTTGCGGCATTAGCGACTACAGATTTTCCGCGCTGCTAAGTCTTTTTAAATATAGGCACTTTCTCTGCGCATTCCTTAAGAAAGCTGGGCGATACCAAGCTCGCTTTGATTATTCATACACAGCCCTGAACATGAAGCAATGTGATGAGTTTCCTTTCACAGAATCAAAACGCAAAGGGCCATTCTCAGTCGTGTTTCTGGTACTTTGTGCCACTGGGGCTGCTATATTACATTAATTTTGTTATTGTTTAGCGTGTTGCCAAAATACCGATCGGATCACCAGGTTCGACGTAGTAGTCAACGACGTCAGCGTAAATTAGAGTCTACATAGGTTCTTCAACATTACCCTACTTCTAGATACATGAGCGTTCTATTCATCCACATAGGAACAAGGTCGTTGGAGCCAAGATTGAGCCCGCGACTTTCAGCTTGGTAGCACAACGCCCACTAATATATGTATATAAAGATGCCTGTCCTTTAGCTCCCTTGCCATATGCATGGTTTCCATTCCCCTGGCTGACGCTCCGTGCCTTCGTTATTCTACCTGACCTCTTCCCAGCCGCTGCAACATTTATTACTTTTCTCTACGATGCGTAGACCCTTCATGAATCACAACGCACCAACCCCCAAGGCACCGCGAGCAATTCATAACACGCTCCCATTTTCTTTTACAACCGCGGTGTCGATCCCTTTCTCAAACGGTCAGGCGCGAGCGGTATATCAATGCGACATCGAAAGGCAGCTGCAGAAAACATACGAGGGCCACAGCATTAATCATAGCAGCGCGCGAAAAAAAAATGAATATATGCCGGGCGAGAAGACAGAAAAAAAAATTAAAGAAAGGCGGGAGCTTTGGCTGAAAGTGTGGCGGGAAAGACGTTGTCGAACGTCTTCGCTTTTCTTCTGACGCCTCGCAACACGTTTATGGCGCCGCGCTCAGTGGGAATATCTGGCAAGCCAATTATGCACCGATGGAGCTAGAGCGCGCATACTAAATTTATACTGGTGATTGTAGAATCATTCATTACAAATAAACGACGTTACGAAAGCAAAAAAACAAGGAAGAACGCCTGAGAGAATGATGTTCGCTCGCAGTTTGTGACGCTGTAACCTTGGTGACAGAGATAAACCGAAACTATGCAGGGCGGTCTTCGTTCGCTCCAATGCATGTGCAGCCCGTGTTCTATATACTCATCGCATGTCGGTCATTCATAACATTCTCGAGGCATCCTTGTGCGCGTTTGGTCGATTTTGTGAATTGCAAATGTGGACTATCGGCATCAAATGAAATGCGAGAAGCGACAAGCGTTAGCAATGGTAGAGTGAGCGCCCTGCAGTCATCACCATGTACAAATGCACAGTGCTGAGGACCTGTCAATGGTGCTTGGCGATGATCGTACGGCTCGCATAGTATATGCCATTACTACTATGCTTGCCGCTGTTAGTGTTTCTTTGACGCCTGATGTACACATAAAATTTAATTAGTTAATAAAGACAAGGAGTAAAAAGCTCGGTTGGTTACATAGCTATTTATGAGCTTGTTTTTTTTCAATTTCTATAGTACAAAATATAGGCTCCAGCTCTTAGAGCCCGGTTCGTGCAATAAGAAACAGAAATAACAGTGTGTGTGTGTGTGTGTGTGTGTGTGTGTGTGTGTGTGTGTGTGTGTGTGTGTGTGTGTGTGTGTGTGTGTGTGTGTGTGTGTGTGTGTGTGTGTGTGTGTGTGTGTGTGTAAGAACACTAGAGAGAGAGAGAGAGAGAGTCAGAGAGACGTGACGTTTAAATGCACATTATTGCTGCATTATCTCCTTTGAGTCACAGGAGACAGAAAACGAGGCACGCTCCCATCGTTTGCATTTGCCGCCCGTTCAATTAAAAGGTCGCAGATTCGTCGAGAGAAGCTAAAAGAGGAGATTCAGCTTGTCTGGCACGCGACCTTAGCTCGAGGGCAAATGCCGATGGCTGGATAGGGGTCCCCGACCTGCTCGGTCGGTACCAGACAAGTCGGTTGCGGCGAGAGAGCCTCGATGGGGGACGAAACTGCCGATTACCGGCGGTGCATGTTTACCCACGCAATATACGCGAGAAGCTGCTGAGTATATTAGCTTTGCACACACATCCTCTTTATCACCCTTCCCGGAAAGCCAGTTCTCTGAGCAACAAAATAATAAGATCAATAATAAAAAAAAGAACCCCGAGAAAGGCACACAATACGTACAGTTGAAGAAAAACTAAAGTGCAGACCTGCGCACACTCTTGAGGTTGCACTTCTGGGCATGGTTCACAAGACATCAACCTAGAAACTAAATCGATCCTGCCAAAAGTCGTGTTCAGGGTTATACTGCGCTCAAAAATGTGAAGGCTTTCAAGAAGATGCCAGAAATGTGCTACATCGAAATATCATAAACGCCAGATAGGGAAATACAATAAAGACAAAACTCCCTCCGTTGTTTCGTCTTCATGCAATCTTGTTGTTAATGCCATTCTTTTCATTCATTCTTTATATATGTCACGCAAACGAACCATATATAATATTAGGTGACTGATGCGACTGTATGAGGATGCTGGTGTGACACGGTAGACACGGTAGAAGCTTCATAAAAGCGCACAAGACAAGTACACGATGACTTCATGAAACACACGAGCGCTTACACGACATTATGTGATTAAGACAATATTTTTCGTCTACATATTCGGGACCAATGTTTAGGGTAAACTAGTGTAACACAGCGTGTGAGCGTTTCATGCCTTCCATTCATCATCACGCTGTATTGCACTTCAAACTTCAGTCGTACAGAACCTTTCTAGTGATTCATTGAAATTAAAAAAAGGAAACTTTGAATAATGCCGTTATGCACTGTTGGCGTCTTCTCAATGCTAAGTACCTCCAAGATGTTGCTATGGCATTGCTGACCGGCGCTTCCTGTAGCTATGTGTGTTCAGACTCGTAAAACGTTATCATGGTGGTGTATCGACCATAGTTATTTCCTTACATTGAAATGCTTATAAAACGTAGCAAAAAGCAGCATATCGTATTTAAATGAGCTTTTAATTTCCAGTAGATGTCTTTCTTTACGCCTAAATACGAGGAAATTTTCCTACTTCCTTTCCTCTGTCTCTCCTTCTTCATCGGTTTTTCTTTCTCTGTTCCTCCTGCGGAAAAAGTATAGGCCCTTGTAAATTGCCAGATTGTTCCCTCTCGATTTCCCCGGTGTCCTGGTGTATTTGTGTATGGGCGTAAATTAATAATAACCAAAGCAGCACGATGAATAGTGTGTCAATCGGACTAGGAAATAATGGAAGCGAAGAAAAAAAGTATATTTATTGACGTCATACAGGAAGGAAGAACATAGGAATTACAAATAAACTAAATGGACTTCATGGCCCCGAAAACAGACGTGAATCGCACACCCCGTCGTTAATAAAGCCCTCCAAACTTGACCAATCCATCTACAACGTTTTTATCTAACTTAAAACAGTCATATTTGCGGCTCTTTGCATGTATAACTTAGTGCTTAATTAAGCAGCAGCATATGTTTAGTTACCCTTTCTTGAATGCTTTTTAGAGAAGTCGATGAAGTTTATTCCCTCCAGCTTCATCTGTCACGGTTATTTCGTTTTATGCAGAGCCTTTCGTCACTCCCTACAGTCATTACCACGCCATAGCTAGTGTTCTAGCTAAGTGTTCGGTAAGGCTACCAGCTTTAAAAATCAAAATAAAAAAAACACGATGTTCGAAAACCTTTTCAAGTGGGACGCAGACCCCTTTTCGAGCAGGGAGCCGGATAACCGTCATCTTTAAGCTGGGATTTGTTACATAAGCACGCTTGTGTTCAGATGCACGTTGGTGAAATGTAGCTGAATGATGCCAGACACGAATTTATTCTGCTTTAATTCCTCGCGCCCCTGAGCACGGCAAAGTGTGCGAAGCAACGCTGGCCTCGATTCGATTACTAAATACAGGATACTTTCATGCAAATATTTTTCGCTAACGAAGGCTCAAAGCTCTTGCACAGCGACTTTTTCTTCCGTACACTCTTTTACATTGGGGTTTCGTCTGCTGATTTCAACGATAGGAATGCAGAATAACGTTCATTTGTTAATTTGCCGGTCGATGTATCTCTATGAGAAATACGTCTGTGCTACCCGTTTTTCTCACGTTGATATTTGATACAGGTTTCACATTATCCTGGAATGGTTATTCTTCCGAATTTTCTCTTATAGCACTTACAGACACTAATTTACTTCCTTCGCTAATTTAATATTTACCAACATTTATTACTAATACACCTTTCAGTTATCTGTGCGTACTTGCAGTATCGCAAAATTCCAAGTCGTTATAATGAACTGCGTTATAATGAATGTTTTACATTCCATAGCAACCATATGACTATTCAATCAGTTTTCGAAACATTCTGACAACTTGGTGTTTTCATGCGCCTACATCTAAGCACAGAAGCGCGCTCTTTGCATCTCGCCTCCATCAACGTGCAACCGGGACCGAAGCAGCGATTTATCCAAATTCCTCTTACGGTCGCGTCCTCTCCTGCCACCCGATTCTTGGCCTTATCCAGCGTATACTGCATTGCGCCATTTTGCACTGGACCAACCAACGAACCAGTCATCCAACTTGCGCCGAAAACGGCCAACCAGTTTTTTGGAAGCGGCCGCAGCGACAGCGAGGGAAAGAGAGAACGAAGAAAGAGAGAGAAGGCGATATTTTTTTTTCTTTTTAAACCAGCGAAGGCACAAATTAACGCATCGGAAGCCCCACGGAAAACATGTCCACAGAGCCGGGCGCTGGAGGACAAGGAAGCGACCTTGGCTATCGGCTCCAAGCGATGGGAGTGCCCATGATGGAACGGTGCGTCGTTCGGGACTTTGGGCAGCTTCTCCGACTTCATGCCTGACGCGCGAGCGACTCGAACCTTTTTTTTATCATTGCCTCCGGGATGCGCCTCCTTTCGTTTCGAATTACACAGTTATAACCGAAAGTCGTTGGAGCGTATCGCCGCGAGACGTTCGGAACAGCGCGGCAGATAAGACCGGAAACGAGACATCCCTGCCTCCGAAATGCAAGTAGAACCTTCGCAAATCGGGAAGCACCGTCCTTCGATCGGGGCACGCGCGTCCGATAGAATATCAAGCATGCGGTCCACTTCTTCGCTCGGCTACGTCTTCTCCGGAGATATGGAGGGATCAGCGCGCATGATATTTCGGAGAAGGGTCGTTAGTTTTACGGACGTGTGGCGCGGCAAGTGCGGCTGCGATCCGCGGGATGTTCGCTATTTACTTTCGCCATTTCCGCGTGTACACGCGCGAGCAATTTCTTCTGTATTTTTACTTGTCAAATAGGGCGACCGGCTTTGGTACGAGCAGGAAGCGTGCGACTGCGCATCTCGAAAGAAGAAATGTCACTGTGACCCATTACGTTCCCAGTGAAGCAAACTGCCACGGGAATTATTTCTCTCTCTATCTATCTATCTGACACACACACACACACACACACACACACACACACACACACACTTTACGCATATCTTTTTTATCGGTATAATTCTCAAACATGCTTGTTACTAAGCTGTGACGTGGTCTTCAGTGACCTTCTCAACAATTCTTAATGCCGGACATCCGACTTCACTTCATTTGCCCCACCGAGGTAGTCTAGTGGCTAAGATACTCGGCTGCCTACCCGCAGGTCGTGGGATCGAATCCCGGCTGTGGCGGCTGCATTTCCGATGGAGGCGGAAATGTTGTTGGCCCGTGTGCTCAGATTTGGGTGCACGTTAAAGAACCCCTGGTGGTCAAATTTTCCGCAGCCCTCGACTACGGCGTCTCTCATTATCATATAGTGGTTTTGGGACGTTAATCCCCGCATATGAATCATCAATCACTTCATTTACTCATAATAATAATATCTCGGGTTTCAAGTCCCAAAACCATGCTATGACAATTAGGGCCACCGAAGTGGAGCGCTCCGGTAATTTCGGCCATCTACGGGTGTTCGTTAACGTGCACGCACATCGCACAGTACGCGGGCCTCTACGATTCGTTGCGGCCGGGATGGAACAGGCCATCTTCGGGGCAGCAGGCGAAAACCGTTACCACTCTTCGAACTAGGTGGACTTAATTTAGTAAAGAAGGAAGGTGTTCGAATGATATGCAAACGAATCAGTCCAGAATCAATATAATGAAAATTCTGACTTTGAGACAGACACTGCGCCGTACGAAGGTATGTATATATATATATCCTAGCACCACATTTCGCGAGAAAATTGGATACTTCTCGAGTCTCGGTATCGACTTACGCACCATGTTGCGCACTATAACGACTAACTACATGAAGACACACAGCCACCCGGAAAGGAACACGACTGAGTCGCTCGAGTACGTTTTTTCCCTTTTCTTCTATTGTCTCGCGCTAGGTGTATGGCGGCGCAGAAGACGCCCAGACTGCGCGGGTCCCCGATGTGACTTTTCCCCCGAGTTCAGTGAACTCTCCTTGTCAGCCACGGACCCCAGCTGCCCGCGCCTTTTCCGACAATGCTCGCGCTGCTCACACACGGCTGCGCAGCCGAGAAAGACAGCGAGACGGGCGCAGCTGAGCAGCGCGCTGTTGCCTCAGTGGCGCGTGAGAAAGCTTTGAGAGCTCCCGAGGAGCACGCGAGCTTGTCGCGGTGGCAACACAAAAGGCGCGCCGCGGACGCCGGAGCTGTCAGCGCGGACAATGTCGGCGACGCAGCACCTGCTCCGCGCTTATGCAAGTGCTACCGCTTGTGCTACGACTGGCGAACAATGAACGCGGCCGCTGCCGGCATGCGCTCGAAGCATGCGCGGACTGCTACAGCGGGAATAGCAAATTAACCATTGTCTTTACCGTAAAACTAACGAAAACGTGCATAAAAACTTAAGAATGAAATGGAATTTGACGTCTACGAACCAGGATCTGGACATAAAGAAAAAAAGTATGCGTTGAATGAAGCAGTATTTGAGAGCTAATTTGTTGTCATTTTGCCACGCCGGCCTGCTATCTGCGTACGTCTCCGGCCCAAATGGAATGGACACAGGCAGCTAGCTGTACTCGCGGTAACGACCACATCGCCAAGAATGCCACGGGTACAAGCCGATGAATGGGTGGAAGCCTCAATTTCGACATGCCACGGGGGAGCCGAATGCGTGCTATAGTCGCGTCCTTCGGGACGATTAATAAGGTTTGACCCCAATTACAGAAAGTGCGTTAATTAAAAAACCTGCTTGTAAATCTTTCGGACCTCGGATGAACAGTAATCCTGCAAAATCGTACCGTTAACTTTAGCTTTGCACCACAAATTAGGCAGAAAAACAAACCTGTTCAGACTCAGGGCGCTGTCTGGCCACGGCTGATCGACTCTCACCAACGCATCATCAGACCTGCTCTGACAACAGCTGTTTAAATACCAACATATCAGTTACAGTGTGCATCTTCGAGGTTGTATAATAGAGAAAAATAACATGCGCCAATGCTGATCTTCTTGTCCGATGGGCATTGCAGTGAACCCTCTCACGATAAAGAAAAAAAATAAGAAGAAGAAGCGCTTCGCGCCTTAGTGGAGACGCGAACATCTTCTTCCGCTTGTCCAACGACCACAGCAGGTCCCGACCTGGCAAAACGGTGGGAGGCCGCAGAGCATCTCGCCCGACAGATCGCCTCCGTCGAAGCTGACACGCGCCGTAGAGCCAGGGAAGTCATGGAGAAGACGTCAATGTCGCAGAGGACGCCCGCCAACTGAATCCGTTTTAACGGCAGTCCAAACCGCTACGGGACGGGGGAGTTCACAGACTATTGGTGTCACGACAGCGTTTTCTCTCTCTCTGTCTATTCGCTTCGCGCACACTTGGCAAGCAAACGCGGCAGCGTGTCAACGACATCAGCAGACCTGCTGACGGGGCACCGCGAGAGCTACGACCCACGGCAACAAGGTCACGCCGACCTGTCGCACGCCGCGCCACCCACCTACCGCCTGTCGTCGTTTCCCGAGCCATTTTTACCGCGCCCCACGATGCGGCACTGTCTCTCCGTCGAGTGTTTGCTTTGGAGACTACACTCGGCTAGTATACACGCATGGCTCGTTGTAGGTACTGCACCTGAAAAGGTGGCCACAAGTGCAAATGGGGCAACGCGAGTCCACATTCCTCATCTTGCCCTGTTTTTTTGTTATTCTTTCGTTCGCGCTGCCTATATACGCTGATTCACGCATTACCAGCTCATCCAAGTGGTTACGCAGAGGACATGCGCCGCAAACGCAAAGCCTTCGGAGGAGTTTGCTTGCAGCTATATAGCTAAATCAGTCACAATAAAGTGCGCAAACGAGGTCTTTATCTCGTGGCTACTGTAATTACAACATTTGTCTCGTCTGCGCATTCTATCAAATAACTATGGTATACAGACTCGCTACTAATCGCAGCCAAAATGGGGTATATTTGGCAAGTGCGGATGACAAGCACGCATTCGTATGCCTCCGGGAATGGTAAAACTACGCGTCGCACGCGCAGCATAAGTGGCCTTTGTAGCCGCTCGTTTCGACAAGCATTTTGAGGTATAAGGTTTCTCATATTCAGCGCGTGTTCAAAATGTATTACGGCCAAAACAAGCAGATAATACCATATAGTTTAAAGAAGCGAAGATAAGCTAATGCCCGGAAGACAAAGCGAAGGCGACTGCAGCCGACTAGGCGATGTATGTACGAGCTATACTCTCGACTTCGAGTCTGATAGCCAGTAAAAGGAGTATCTAGTGAAAGAGGGGCGCTAAACCCGCTAAACCTCTTATCTACCCTTCAGTCGTGTAGATATAGCCGGTTGCCGCATCAGGAGAATTCAATCGAGCCGATGGCGCACTCGCGACACACGCAGCTATACTCTTGAGGAGAAGTTATTTTTATTCCTACAGACACTCTTCGCTGTGCCCCACAGCATTCTAGTCACCGTTTCGATAAGGTTCGTTGCGCGGAGAAAGACGCCGCAAGCGTAGATTGCGATGAAACCTGGTGGCCCGTAGCGGACAATTTCCTACTCTCCTTTCAGGGCATCAACGGTCCTCGCCAGCCTCACCACGAGCACGTCCTTAGTGGTGCTCACGCATTTGCGCTCCTCCTCCTCACATGCAAACCCTCAAAGAAGTTTTTTTTTTTTTTGCAAATACCAATGCATTCACTTTGAATGTCAGCTGACCAAGTACAATTATTTACACTCTTATTCAACTGTGTTTGAGCGCACGTTTCATATCCGGCATTGAAGACTGTCATCACTGCAGAGACAAGTGACAGTTTAGAGGCATCCGTGTCGAAAAGCTGCGTCAAAATGCAACGATTATGCAGGCGTACAATCTTGCGGGACAAACCTGCGAGAGACATGCAATAGCTTGCTCTGACCGAGAGGAATAATAGACAGCGCAAGAAATTTCGCAGCGGAGATGCATGCAGGAGTCGCAAATGACGGGCTAACTGACTTGATACCGTTTCCGTTAAGATTTTCCTCGTGAACGGGCTGTAGCGACTGAGCTATCTGGCTAGGCAACCACGCCTCTGGAAGGAGGAATGTCGGTCGTCAAGGGCAGCCTGCGAAAGGACCGGCCTCTTCGGTAATGAGCCAAAGCAAAGTTGGCTCACTGCGACCGTGAACTTCACACCGACTTTGACTCACCCGCTGTCTAACTCGCGCCAAGAAGGCAGCACAAAGGAAGGCCGACGCGCCGTACAAACGACTTTTTATGTCTGAAAGGAGAGTAGGCGGTCAAAAAGAAATAGCCGGAAAGAAAGGGAACGGCCCGAAACGGCTTTCAGGATGAGAAAAAGGGGCGAGGGGGGTGATCGTGACCTCCAGTTTCGCGCCCGCTAAAAGTGCTTCGTACGTGCGTGAGGCCGTGCCGAAAGCGGTCCAGTGAAAAAAGGCGGGGGCGGCCACAGGTGGTTCAGCACGCCGCCGAGACCGCGGCAACAGCGAGAGCGTCCGCTTTCGTCCTCGCGCATGCAGGTTCCGGCCATCAAGGCGGCACAAGGTGCCCGCTTTTCCTCACATTCGACGGCGCCCTGGGGGAGGGGGGCGTACTAGCAGCCGCGCACAACAAGGGTAACCCTTCTCTCCTGCGCCTATATTTCAAATTGCCGCTCCTTCAGCGGCGCTCCTGCGCCTCTTCTTTATCAGTGTCGGAAGCAAAGCAAGGACGCCCGACGCGACTCGTAAAACTTGAAAACGGGAACAGTCAGAACAAGTCGTAAAGAAGACGGCGAGAAAAGTGTCGCTACGACGACCGGCAGTCGCTGCGGGGCTACGAAGCTCGGGCGCGCACAGGATGCGGCGACGACGAAAAAAAAGTCTCCGAGAAATATTCGCGGGAGGGAGGAGTACGCAGGATGGCGGGTGCAGAGTAGATGAAGCAAGCAAAGAAGCAGGCAGAAAGAACGCCGAACGGAAGAGCGCCCGCCGAGCAACGCCGCGGGTGCACACTGCCGGACGCCGATGATCAACCGGTTCGCGGATCCAAGGGCGCTGTTACGCGGCAGCAGACCGGTGAGCATACCACATCAACCGAGCATCGCCGCCACCGCGGTTTCATGAAGGCAGCTAACGGGCGATGTCGACTGCGATGGCGCAGATTGCGGGCGTGGACTCCGAGCACGTCGGTTTCTCGGTACTACGCGCGCGGAGAGATGCTACACCCTTCTGCTACGCTGCTCTTACCTGGAAGCGCCCAGTAAGGATACGAAATCTGATGTGTGCCATCCCGTCTCCTTCCTCTTTCTCTCGTTTATTGCTTGTTTTGCATTTCCTTAAGATGCATCGATGGCACGACAACTAAACCAGCCGACGTCACCGGATGAGCGTTTAAGGCAGCGACGTAATCAGCATTATCAAAGCGCTGCAAGGTACACACGGCGTTGGGTAGTGCCGCGCACAGCGTTGGGGAGTGTCGTGGTCATGTACCGCAGTCTCTGTCGCTTCTTTCTCTTTAAAGCTGAAAACCAATGCAGGGTCAGTTCGTAAGCGTCGAAATGGTTGAGCAGAAGTAGTCACGCTAATTTGACGCAACTGCCGAGAAAAAATTCATTACGCTGCATGACCTTGTATGTCAGATCAAGATGGCCTACAAAGTACGAGCAGGCAGACACAAAAACTAAGGAAATGACGCTTCCTGTGAATATTTTAGCATTGTTCTCAACTTTATATATACACTTTTTTATTGAACTTGCATGCGATTACTCTATTCCAACGGCAACATTTCTTCTAATAGACAGACAGCGTGCCCAAGCAAACGCAATAATCAATGCAAACGTTGCTGCCACACCTTTTTAACCATTGTTAAAACTTTTCAATGGTTTATGTATACATCAATAATTTCCGCTCACTGTAAAGATGGAATTGCGCATCACTAGCTTTCATCGAACGCTTTACAAGCATCAGTTTAATGCCGGTACCGCTCAGCCAAAAACATTTATTGTATTTGAAAAAAAGAAACATTGATCATGAACAGCTGGCCAGAATAGATAACGACTTTGTAATCACCGTTCAATAAAGGCTTATATAAACGAAAGTCATGGCGATGAGGGCGCGATTCCTTTCAGCATTTTTATATGCTAGATTAAAAAATCAAATCGCAATAATGTATGAAAAAAGGGAAGCCACATGATATACAAATACAATCGAGACACTCGTTTGAGGTCAACGTATGTTAATATTACTTGCCAGTGTGTCTCTAGAATTGTTAAATAAATCATCAGAAATAACTGCATTATATGGAGCCACCCATAAAGGTAAAATGTATCCTCCGTCAACCACGCTTCCGAATAGTCTGATTACATGTTACCAAAATGTATTAGCTCGGGCCTCAAGCGACCATAAAAGCCATAAAAGGTTACTATGCATGTTTGAAAACGTTCATGTCGGTAATCATCCAGATGCTGTACTGTTTACGTCCCTTTACTAGGTATCGTTTAATCTTTTATTATAGTCTTCGAAACACGAAATTCAGAAAAGATGGGGCACCGAAGAGGACGTGTATAAAGTAACGAAAAAAAAAAGTCACAGCTTTGCCGCAAAGGCGAAGCAATGAACGCGATAGCAACAAATTGGAAGGTCACGCGCAGAATGGCAAGCAGATCGAAACATGCCCCGCGTTTCTCACGCACAAATGACGCACGAAACGTACTCACAGATGAACGCGAATAAGCGTCTCAGTTGTTACTTCGCTGTATCTGAAAAGCGCGCCCTTTTCGCAAGTGGGGACTGTGCTACGAGTGCAGTGACCATTGTGCGCCCGGTAACTACAACAGAATCGTGCCGGTGAAAGCCCTAAGCGTGCGATTGTCCCCATCTCCAGATAAGCGAGCGCTCGCGAGAGCTTCCCCTCTCCGCGGGGCAAAGTACGCGTGAGAGATGAAATCGCGTGCGCCACCGCGTCGTGAGAATCTGGCAACGCGCGCTCGCTGCGCCATCTCGCTGATAATGCTGAAAACATGATAGTAGTTCCCCCCTCCCGAAGATTCCCGTCACCAGCGGTAAGTGGTAGATATAAATAGCTTAGTGAGTGACGCCGACGCCGGCGGCAAAATCCAGCCGTGAGTGTCCATTGCTATCGCAATAAATTTTTTAGCAGTAAGGGAATGAAGCGACCCTTCACCCACCTGGGAAACATGCGACCCTGGAGAGCAGCAGCCGATGTGCCAGCTGGCTCATGCTGGTCGGCTGGGTGAGGCTGTTGTCGCAGTAGCCGTCGTCGTGCTCCTCTTCCCTCGACAGCGACGTCCGCTCACGGAAGAGGGCAGACAGGCCATCTGCGTAATAAGAATGCAATGATTACATAAATATCGCACGCGCTATAGTCACAGATGTCAGCTGCAATAAAAGGGCACTTTATTTACACTAGAGGAATTGCAGGAGCGAAAAGAGAAAAAATGCAAAACAAGTCCAACTGCACCCGCGTAAGCGACAGAAGAAATACGATACGCAAATACTGAGCAAAGCTTGGATGAATTTGCGAGATATCGTGTTTGTAAAGCACTGTTGGCGATTCGCTACCAAGGTATACGCCCAGGCTCAGCAACGGCCGAACCTTTCGCATACGAACATTTCTAGCGCGAGATGTTCTTGTGAATATGGACACAGTCACATAACGGCTGCCAAGGGGTTAGGATAAAAGTTTTTTTGCTTTACAACCACACGAAGACGGATCATTACTGAATTAAGAAAAAAAATCATTGGGTGATGTCAACTGGTCCCGTATACACAAAAATGTCTTGCGCTGTAGCGCACGAGAAGTGTCGCGATGGGCTGAAAATCTCTGTATAAAAATAATTCTATAGAATTATTTCTAAAGAGACTTCGCGCCCATCGCGACGCTGAATATATCGTTAAAAAAGCCACACAATGACCAGAAAGCACTGACGAAGATAAGTTTTTTTATCGGCCCCTGTTTATTAAACAAAAAACATTAAATGCGGAGAATAACCGTGCAGAGGTGATGGTGAACGTCGCATTGATGAAAGTGGCCGGTCGGTGATAATTTTTCAGCAAGAATATCTGTGAATGAGGCCCGTCATTATAAAAAGAGGGGCATGTGGCAATCTTAAACAATTTCGCACGAGTTCATGTACACTGTGGCGGACAGCTGGAGCGCGAGCCCAAAACATAACGAGGACATAAAACTGGTCATTGGCCAGTTTATGTGCCCTTGTCCAGATACGTGCCACGCATGTGGTGCGGAGGCAAAGTGTCGGTTATGCTCGCCGCACTGCAATGGATCGGGTGAGGAAGCGGGCACCAAAATGTGTATCGTGGTGCAGGTAACATCATTGGGTAAGCAGCGTGAAAACCACATGAGTACGCATGGGAACAAGAATAATTGGTCGACGGCGGCGACTTATGCTATGGGCGCCGTATTTCATCTGACCTAGATCTCACTGTGTATACTAAATGGGAACAGCTGTGACAGAAACAAATACACATATTTGTTTTTGATACCAGCGTGCTTTATGGGGATAACATAGAAGTAACATAATGAAAGAAATAATTTAAATGTCCAATGTTTCAGTACATATTGATCGCACTGCGTCAAGATGTACATATAATAAACAGTACGTAACGTGGCGGCTGTTAGGACCGGCGCCAGGTCTGACAATGGATCGGCGTTCCTTTTGATGTTCCTTTTGAGTCGCCAAACGGGTGGGCGGCCGGTGTCCGCCATGTATTGTTCCCACCTGGCCGGAGGGTGCGGCGTCCTGCCGCCGCGGCGCCGTGAGCAGTTCGGGAGACCACCGGTGCAGCTTCTTCTTTGGAAGATGACGGCGGCGGCGGCGGCCGGGAATCGTCCCGCTAATTGAACGAGTCGTTCGGCACCCTTTGAAGCTTGTTTACGGCGGCCCTTTCGATGGATGCAGTCATCAACTCCAGACCCCTCGCCCAGCGACACACCTTGACGGGGGGGGGAGCCGCGTTCGTGCCACATGGCCGTGCGGTGACCACGCTTCAGTTTTGAACGTTCGCGTGGACCGTGCGTGCTCGTCACCCTCGCGGGTAATGTGTGGTCCGTGATTGGACGGTGCCATCTGTACGCGGTCCCCGATCTAGGGATCTGGGGAGGACAGACCCTTTATAATGAGCCCCCACGGCTCATTCGGTGCTTTTTCGAGTGGAGAACTCGCCATGTACGAAGAACGCCACTATATATCTAAACTTTCTTATTGACCTCTCTCTAATGTAAATAAACGTCTGTTCTCTGTTTTCCCATATAAGCATTGCTTCTCGCTATAAGGGACGAGTCCGATGGGAGCCAGCTACCAACGACGAGACCCACAGGACCCAGACCACAACAACTGGATGGCAGCGGTGGGATCGAGCTCATCGACCAGGAGGCAATGCTGAGACCTGCTGTCTGGAGGACCTAGAGTCGGACAAAACTGCTTCGTGGCATCTCTGACAACACGGGAAGGAACGCGTCCGAATTCATGACTGCATAGGGTGAGTGCACTGCTTTTCTTTGCTGAGATATCACCAGGCTTTGCGTAGGATTGTAAACAAAGCAGTGATTTGGTAACGGTTGACGGAAGTATTGATAGTACGTCAAAGTTGTTTAGTTAAAAGAGTTAGCAGCACCAAGGACCGCCATGAATTTGAAGGGACTGAAAAAGCCAGAGTTGTTAGAGTTGGCCCGAGAGCTGGGCCAGGTAATTGCCGAGACGAAAAGAAAGCAGGAGATCATTGACGCCATCGAGAAGATCGGGGCAGATGACGATGAGCTGAGCGAATGCTTGGAGGCTATTACGCAAAGGAAAGAGGAGCAGAGGCTCCGTGAGGAAAAAGAGGAGCAGAGGCTCCGGGAGGAAAAAGAGGAACAGAGACGTCGTGAGGAGAAAGAGGAAAGAGAACGTATCGATCGTATGGAAATGAAACGCCTAGAAATTGAACTAGCAAAGGCTCAATCAATGAACGGAGCTAGCGCAGTGGCACGAGAAAGAGAGCGCCGAATGACAGATTTGATGCCATCCTACGCGGTAGGAGGGGACATGGGTCTTTTTCTGGTGCACTTTGAGCGCACGTGCGAGAGGGAAAATTTTGCTAAAAACACGTGGCCCCAGCGCTTGCTTACGCTGCTGCCGTGTGAAGTAGCTGACATTATAGCCCGTATGGGTAAAGAAGACGCAGACGACTATGACAGAGTCAAAGCGAGTCTGCTCAAAAAGTACAGACTGTCAGCGGAGGCGTTCAGGCGAAAATTTCGTGAGATCGAGAAAGCCAAAGACGAGTCATACCCAGAGTTTGCGTACACCTTAAAGGTAAATCTGGAGGAATGGCTTAGAGAGGAGGGTGCGCTTGGCGACGCGGAAAAGACTCTGCAGTGTTTTGCGTTGGAACAATTCTTTCGGCGTCTACCTGAAAACATTAGGTACTGGGTTCAGGATAGACAAGGAGTAGATACTATCACGAGAGCGGCAGAGCTCGCAGAGGAGTACGTAAATCGCCGTGCCCTCGAAGGCAAGGATGTCCCTAGGAGGGAGATTAGTAAATATCGGGCCGACAAGCCTCCGCGATGGACAAAGTCGGGTCGGTATATGCCGAAGGAGGGTTTAGACTCCAAAGGAAGCGGTGATGAGAAAAACAAGAGAAAGGAAGAAGCACCCGAGAAAAGGGCGGAAGGGCAACAGAAAAAGGCGTTCGAGGCCAAGAAGCCGATAGTTTGCTATAACTGCCAACAGACGGGGCATATTTCTTTGGGTTGTAAGAACCCGAAAGTTGTGTTAATGTCACTCTGTAGTAATGACGAAAACATGAAATTGCTAGAACCATACATCCGAGACCTAGTCGTGAATGGCCAACCGTGCCGCGTGCTCCGCGATTCGGCCGCCACTATGGATGTAGTGCACCCGTCCTATGTCGAGGAGAGTCAGTTTACAGGAGAATGCGCGTGGATAAGACAAGCAGTAGAGACAAACAGTGCCTGTCTCCCAGTAGCAAGAGTCCGCATCGAAGGCCCTTTCGGTGTTCTAGACACTGAAGCTGCCGTTTCGGCACATCTCCCAGTGCAATACCCGTATTTGTTCTCAAATAAATCAGAGTACTTGCTGCGACAAAAAGGAATTGGGTTCAGTGAGGGTATCGTACAGGCCTTAACTCGATCCAAAGCAAGGGAGCTCGCCGCTCAGACAGTTTGTAAAGATCCGGTGGCAGACGAAACAGCTTCAGCGGCAGAGCCTTCTTTACCTGGCACGAAACTGGACCGCCCTATAATGGAGCCTCAAAACACAATATCTAAAGAAAGATGTAAGAAACCGGATGAATCCGAGGCATCTCGAGAAGTAGAATGCACTATAAAGCTGTTAAATGTAAGTCCTACAGAACTGATAGTGGAACAGGAAAATGACTCCACTCTCCGTAACTTAACGCCAGACGCGAAGGAAGGGGTGGCTAAGCAAAACATTCAGTTCACCAAGAAGGGGGGCGTCTTGTACAGAAAGTACACAAGTCGAAAAGGAGTTCGGTTTAATCAGCTAGTCGTACCGTATCCTTTCCGCGAGGAGCTGCTGCACCTGGTCCACGGAGGTTTGTGGTCAGGGCATCTCGGCATCAAAAAAACAAAAGAATGTTTGTTACGGGAGTTTTACTGGCCCGGCTGCTTTCGGGAGGTGGAGGCATTTGTAAGAAGCTGCGACACGTGCCAACGCGTTGGCAAGCCAGGGGATAAGGCTAAAGCACCTATGAAGCTGGTCCCCATTATCACAGAAACCGTTTCGCAGGCTAGTTATAGACACAGTGGGTCCACTTCCTGTAACGCAGTCCGGGTACCGGCACATACTCACAGTGCTCTGCCCGGCCACGAAATTCCCGGAAGCAGTACCGTTAAAGGAGCTCAGCTCGGAGGAGGTAGTTAAAGCGCTTTTATCTATCTTTGCACGTGTAGGCTTCCCCGCAGAAATTCAGTCCGACCAGGGATCTGTTTTTACAAGTGCACTAACCTCGACATTTCTAGAAAAGTGTGGCGTTAAAATCATCCACAGTTCAGTGTACCACCCTCAGTCAAATGCTGTAGAAAAGGTACATTCAGTCATGAAACGGCTGCTACGCGCCCTTTGTTATGAGCAAAAAGAGGATTGGGAGGCTTGCTTGCCCGCAGCTATGTTCGCGCTTCGGATCGCTCCTCACGAATCAACAGGGTTTTCGCCTGCGGAGCTTGTTTACGGACGTGCTCTTCGCTCCCCACTTCGCATTGTTCGAGAATCTTGGGAGGGCCGGGCGGAGTTGGAGCCAGATCAGAAAGCGGAACTGAAGGAACTATTGTTTGACTTTAAAGAAACATTTTCAGACACACCTGGCAGAACCAAAGCCCTAGTTCATGATATTGAGCTGACATCTTCGGAACCAATTCGTTCTAAAGCTTACCGCGTTTCCCCGAGGCAACGGGAAATAATGGCCGCGGAGATAAACCGAATGCTCGAGCTAGGAGTGATCGAGCCAGGAGAGAGTGATTACACCTCGCCTCTGATCTTGGTTGAGGTCCCAGGGAAAGAGCCGCGACCGTGTATTGACTATCGGAGGCTCAACTCGATTACAAAGGACCAAACTTATCCAATTCCGCATATTGAGGAAAGGCTTGAGCAAGTCAGCAGTGCCAATTTCATCTCGACTTTGGATTTAGTCAGGGGATACTGGCAGGTGCCTCTAACTGAAAGGGCTAGTAGGCTTGCGGCGTTTATTTCCCCGATGGGAACATTTCGGCCGAAGGTCCTTAGTTTTGGATTAAAGAATGCCCCTTATTGCTTTTCTGGCCTAATGGACAAAGTGTTACAGGGTATGGAGGACTTTGCCCTCCCGTACCTAGATGATATTGCTATTTTTTCTTCTTCCTGGATAGACCACATGAAACACTTGCGAGCTGTGCTATGTCGTCTGCGTGAGGCCGGCTTAACAGTGAAGGTTGCGAAATGCCAATTGGGGCGCGCTGAGGTAGCTTATCTAGGGCATGTAATAGGCCAAGGCTACCGCCGGCCGTCAGAAGTAAAGCTGGCCGCAATAGACAACTTTCCCCAACCACGAACCAAGAAAGACATTCGGTCGTTTCTTGGATTGGCCGGTTATTATCAAAGGTATATCCCGCGTTACTCTGACATTGCAAGTTCCTTGACAGACGCTCTTAGAAAGACTGAACCCCAGACCGTAAAATGGGATGGGGCCAAGGAACATGCATTTTCTACGCTAAAGAAGGCACTAAAAAGTCAGCCAGTGTTGAGCGCGCCTGACTACTCTAAGCCGTTCATTCTTCAGTGTGACGCCAGCGACCGGGGTATGGGTGTCGTGCTTTGTCAGAGGGGAGAGAACGACCAGGAACACCCTGTACTGTATGCCAGTAGAAAGCTTTCTGTTCGTGAGGAAGCATACAGTGCCTCAGAAAAGGAATGTGCCTGCGTTGTTTGGGCTGTGCAGAAGCTAGCTTGCTACATCGCCGGTTCTAGGTTCACAATAGAGACTGACCACTGTCCCCTCACATGGCTACAGTCCATGTCATCGAAAAACGGCCGTCTTTTGCGCTGGAGCTTAGCTCTTTAACAATACACCTTTGATATCCATTACAAGAAGGGTAAACTCAACAGCAACGCAGATGGTCTGAGTCGTTGTCCCTAGTACCCCGAGGGCTTCAAAACGATTTTCTGCTTTCTATCCTCGATTTGAGGCCCACTAGTTTTCTGTATTTATCCAAACATGTGTCAAGTGTTTTGTTTAATGTCTTCAAAAGTGGCTGATGTGGTGTTGCGACTCGGCGGGGGCCACAGGAATAAAGTTGAGGTAGAAGGAAATGACTTCCACAGGTGAATCTAAGTCTGGTGATTCTGAGTAGGGAATTGCCGTGTGCTTGCTCGTGTGTGGGTGTGCTTTCGGCGCAGTTTCCGCAGTTCCTCATTGGTGGTGGGCGGAAAATATGGTGGAGAGGGGTCACCTCATCCCTGCGAGCAACGCCCTCTTGGTCAATGATCATCGGATCCAGTGTTCGGGACAAAAATAAGAGAGGAAGAGCCGACAAGCTGCAATACAGATCCCGCTGCACAGTACCTGCTGGCCACTGCACCTCGGGATCTTCTTTCCCCGGCGGAGAGGCTGTTAGGACCGGCGCCAGGTCTGACAATGGATCGGCGTTCCTTTTGATGTTCCTTTTGAGTCGCCAAACGGGTGGGCGGCCGGTGTCCGCCATGTATTGTTCCCACCTGGCCGGAGGGTGCGGCGTCCTGCCGCCGCGGCGCCGTGAGCAGTTCGGGAGACCACCGGTGCAGCTTCTTCTTTGGAAGATGACGGCGGCGGCGGCGGCCGGGAATCGTCCCGCTAATTGAACGAGTCGTTCGGCACCCTTTGAAGCTTGTTTACGGCGGCCCTTTCGATGGATGCAGTCATCAACTCCAGACCCCTCGCCCAGCGACACACCTTGACGGGGGGGGAGCCGCGTTCGTGCCACATGGCCGTGCGGTGACCACGCTTCAGTTTTGAACGTTCGCGTGGACCGTGCGTGCTCGTCACCCTCGCGGGTAATGTGTGGTCCGTGATTGGACGGTGCCATCTGTACGCGGTCCCCGATCTAGGGATCTGGGGAGGACAGACCCTTTATAATGAGCCCCCACGGCTCATTCGGTGCTTTTTCGAGTGGAGAACTCGCCATGTACGAAGAACGCCACTATATATCTAAACTTTCTTATTGACCTCTCTCTAATGTAAATAAACGTCTGTTCTCTGTTTTCCCATATAAGCATTGCTTCTCGCTATAAGGGACGAGTCCGATGGGAGCCAGCTACCAACGACGAGACCCACAGGACCCAGACCACAACACTACGTAAAGCGCGCATTATCTATTTAAACGCAGCAGGAATTCACCTATAGCTCATTAACCCTCATCATAACACAAAAACTAGGCATGCGTTCAATGTAATATGTTGCTGACTAAAAAGCATCGGCAGCTACATCTGACCAGGCTGCGCTTGTCACACGAGGTCCCGCCAAAGTAAAAAAACAAAATTAACGATGCCACCACATTGCGACGTTGCTAAGATGAAGGTATACAATAGCCAAGCATAGCACACATACTCACATGATGAGCTATTGCACGCGTGTATCTTGGCAATGTCGCCGTTGATTTGGCGTGCACACTCCGCCCGTGTCGCGACGCTCAAATGGTGACGCCACGTGCATAGTTTTGTTGTAACGGATGTGATAGACACGCCTGTGTGTATTCGGGAGATTTTTTTTTCATTTTCCTCAGCGACCCGTTAGCGCGCCCTGTCAGTGCCTTTGGAGGGATCCCTGTGTCTGTATTAACAAAATTTATTCTACATAAAGTGTTGTCCACAATTGCTGAGCAAACGCTCCTCCACGAAAGTTTTTTTTTTTTTTGTGAATGCCTGTTTAGTGCATGGGCCACCTTACAAGTACTTTTTGTTTCAAAAAGCTCTCCGTCTTTATAAATCCCATTTGCTAATTATCTGTCCAACGTCACGATAGGTTGGGATATGTGCTTCAGATCTCAGTTGGAACGAAAGTAGTTTTCTTGTTTATACGAAGGGGGATACAGGAGAGATACTGGTCTCTTCTTGGAACACGTGACTGCTGAGGAGCTTGCACAAGAGAAAAAAAAAGAAAACGAAAAAAAAAACGCAGGATGATTCCGTACAGAACGAGCACCTCGTGTGAACCCCTTCTGGAAACACGCGGTTTCCCTGCTCTCGGCATTCAAAACCCCTGATCTAACGTCAAAATTAATTTTACTTCGTAGAGCGGAAGGAGCACAAGAATTATCCAACTTCAGTCAAATAAAATGCGCGTTAACACATTTTTGTTCTCGTATGCAGTAAGCAAGTTTTTATTTTCCACGCATTCTCTCTGGGCTTCGTAATGCGCTTGCACTGCGCAGCGCTACCGTGAGTGCCGGAACCATAAACAATAATGATTGCTATTGCGATTTAACGTCTCAAAACCACACTATGCTTATCAGGGACGCCGTATGGGAGGGCTCCGGAAATTCAAACCACCTGTGTGTGTGTTTTCTTTAACGTGCATTGACATTGCACACCGCACGGTCCTCTAAACCATTTCACTCCTATCGAAAATGGGGCAACCGCGGCCGGGATTCGACCTGCACGACTTTCGGGTAAGCTATAGCACTATATAAACTCTAGACCGCCATGGCGGGCGTATTATTACCGCCACCAGCGTTTGCATGAGACATGCGATATTCAATTTGACAAAATAAGATACAATGCTACGAAATACAGCCACTGTTCAGAAGTGGTGTCAAGCGCATTCCATCTCGTTTGTAACTGTTTAACTTTTCATTTCAGTTTTGTTTCGAAACTGTTTCTCGTCTTTTTCTGAGGGGAGGAAAACACATATACCTCAGAACTCTCAGGCTTGCAAGCTGCAAGGAAAACCTTGATACGCGTGATGTATACCACACCACAAGTTGACGCCGTCCCGAAAAAACAAACTACTCCGTTATGACGAAAGTACTTATTATGGAAGCGCATATATATATATATATATATATATATATATATATATATATATATATATATATATATATATATTGCCATTGTGTAGTAAGGCAATAAATGTGTTCCCGAGGTTTTGGTGCCTAGGACCAAACGATTGGATTGCGCAAAAGTATTTTTACACGTATTTGAAATAGTATATCTTTCATAATAACTCAACGGGGCAACTGTGGGCACGAAGAAGTCCACAAACGAAGCACTGTTCGACATCCGGATTTTACAGTAGAAATGCAAGAAAACGTAAGAAAACGGCGACATCAAGAAACAACAACCAAAAGTAGCACGTAATAATATCTAATAGGAGAGCCTATATCACAAGTGTCAGTTGCAGACTCGAACGTTGTGGGTTCGATTCCGGCCCCAGCGGACGCATTTCAATGGGGGCGAAATGGTAGAGGCCAGTGCACTGTACGATGAGAGTGCAACTCAAAGAACACCAAATGGTCGAAATTTCTGAAACACATTCACCCCCCTCCCTACACTCCGGCGTGTCTTATAATCATATCGTGGCTTTAGGGTGTTAAACCCCGCCCCGCCGCGGTGGTCTAGTGGCTAAGGTACTCGGCTGCTGACCCGCAGGTCGCGGGGGCTGCGGCGGCTGCATTTCCGATGGAGGCGGAAATGTTGTAGGCCCGTGTGCTCAGATTTGGGTCCACGTTAAAGAACCCCAGGTTGTCGAAATTTCTGGAGCCCTCGACTACGACGTCTCTCATAATCACATGGTGCTTTTGGGGCGTTAAACGCCACATATCAACCAATCAATCAATGAGGGTGTAAAACCCAGGTATTATTGTTATCACGTGTCTCAGTCATACGCACGAAAACAAAATTAAATTAGTCATCAGAAAAGCTTGACTACGCACAGTTCATATCTAAGCTGGCGGTCTCGGCTAATCTACATGTAATCTGCGATCTGCTTCGCCTCAACAATTGCTCAGCACTGATGCAGCGCTGGTTTGTGTGACTTGTTCTTGCACGCAGTCTTGCACGTGCTGCAATGGAGAGCCATGTACGCGCACTCGTTCTGGCGAGCGTTATCGCTGTGTTTGCGCAAGTGATCGTTTACGCATCTGCCGGTTGGCCCAATACATCGTTTCCCGCAGATTACAAGGATACAGTTCCATCACACTATCTGCACATCGAAATCATCGCACAGTATGCTTTTTAACTGGCATCCTCGTTCTTTTGTCGCGAGCGACGTAGTTTGCGTATGACCGACGTGGCTTTTTCGTCAGACCCAATATGCGTACAGCGGTGACTGTACAGGGCGTTCATTCTTTACTTTCAAATGGCATTCGACCTTTGTAACGCGGTAGTATATATATTTGCTTCTTTTTCTTCACCTCTGATCATTTATTTCCATCAAACGTTTTCCTCTCTAAGCCCTTGCGCATTCTAAAGCAACTTCCATTGCGGTGTTGATTGAACACCACAACTCCCTACAAACTATATACACATGCAGTTCTTGTGAGTAGCCTACTCTTGCTTCTCTTCACTTTTATTCACTCAACGGCGACGACTGCATGCAGTGAACAAGAAGGATGCTGATGAGCGCCGCAAAATTCGAGCGCAATAAACTGAGACTGACCTTTCGCTTCATTTGCCGCTATAACGGAGAGGATGTTTATGAACGCTCGATAAAACGCAGCCTGCCCGAGTACGCACATGTGCTAAAATCGCCTTTCAAGATCCTCTACAGCACAGCCCGAGCACTGCGTAATGATTCATGAGACTTGGAGCACCTAGCTAGGCGGCGTATAAAAGCTATAGCTGGGTTGGCTGTCGTGACAGAGCAGGCTGACTTCACAATTGTTCGATGTGCCCCGAACGGTCGACTTCGAAGGCTACGCGTTCGCCTCGAAGACAAAGTCGCTGCAATCGGCGCCGCCGCGCTTTTCGGGAGCAAGCGGGGCTGGCGCAAGCGAGTAGCAGCAGATGACGCAACGCGACGATTCAGGTCAATGTAAATACTGATCGGCTCGGAATTCGACAAGTCCAAGAAAGGAAAGGCCACAATAATGCCGGCTTGATCCGCGATGGCACAATGCCGGCCGTCCCGTCGATGGACAAGAGAGCCGCCACAGGGGGTCCCGAGTGCTTAGTGGCCGGCCGCTTTCCTCGATGGTTTCCTATCGGGGGGCGTGACTAGGAGGAGGACGAGGCGCTATGTAGGTTAGGCAGAAGACTCGCGGGAGCAGCACGCGAGCGCGCTTTCGATGACTGCTTCTCGGGGACCCAAGCTGGCGCCGAGTGCCTCCGGCCGCTGCCCTTTTCGGCGCGCTCTCCTGGGCCAGGGCTGACAGGCCGGCCTTCTTATACTCACGCAGCCGCAACAAAGACACGCACGGGGCCAACACTAAACAACGCCGGGCAATGAAAACAGGAGCGCTATAGCCGAAGAAGAGCGAAAATGCCACCGCGACAGCGGCTCGGAGAGAGAGTAGCCGTTGCGTGGTCGATCATCACGTCGGCCAGTGCTGCAGTGCTCCGGCAGAATTATCACTGACGCGCGCACGTTTCGCCAACGGGCCGAATAAAGGGTGTCTCGCCACTAACTATAGCCACGGGCAGCTCCTCTCCCGAGTGAAAACTCAAAGTAGCAACACCGGCGTAGAATGCGGCATATTTTTCGTATGACCTTCAAAGAGCAGCTGGCGGCCCTTTCCTCCTGTGAACTTCCTTCCTGAAGCCGTTGCAGCTCTAATCCGGTTGCTCGCATGCCTCGCGGTCAATGAGGACGTGCCCGCTGAGAATCCACGTGACGCAAGCGCGCGCAGTAACGAGATGCTGAAAGTTGTATGCGCAAACCATTTACAAGCCCTCGGTAAACTGCTCGTCCACTCGACACTGCATTCGCACAGTGCCGACGCGCGCCCACTGATGACGCGGACTGCTGTATCAGGGGCATCTATGCCGCGCGTCCACACGTAGACAATGCTGAGCAAAGTGAGTGCAAAACGAAGACAAAGAAGTGTCACTCCACGCCCCACATCCGAAAACAGGGAAGAGCAGAGAGGGTCGCCTCCTTTCTTTGATGGAGGGGAGTGTCTCTCTCTCTACGAAGCGGCCTGCATGCGTATACGACGAATCAGGAACAGTGGCAATGAACTTGGCGCAGCGTCTATTTTGGCAGTGTCTCGAGAGGATACCCCGTCTCTCTAGCTTCAGCTTAAGCCCGGCGACATTGGGCCCTTTATAAGCTCCAGCGGAGTTGTGCGAGCGCCAGTGAAACAGAGCAGCTGCTGCGAGGGCGGCTGGGGCCCCACGCGTTGCGCCCACGTTGGATGAGCCTCGCTAACGGTGACACACGTGTCCGCTAATCACCGTCGTCCCAGCGCCGAACAGTAGGACACGCGGAGTGTTTCGTCATCCGCCTATGCGTTAATCACACTGGCTTCACTTCTGCGGCGTCACCTTTGATGCTCCTGATTCGAAATGCCCAGATTGCAATTCTCAAAGACCACAGAGTTAAAATGAAGCGCTTTTCATCTTCACGAGAAAAAGCTGGCTGCTGTGACATAGTACACTGAAGCCGACAGTACGAATGATTTGAAGCAGATAAGTAAAAATTAAATTAGAAACTAATTATATATAGCATCACGACTACTAACAATCACTTCACTTAATTTACTCACTAGAAGCACATAAGCACGTGGGATACCAGCAGCCCCTTTGTAGGAGAATTTATAGAGTTCCAATGTATAGCTCTCTTGAACAGATAACCTGGCCTGTAGGTTAGTTTGCAGGTATTTGGTACTTCGACTCAGCGGCTGAAAGGTTCAGATCGTGGCTTCGACTACCGCTCGTGGCGGCCATGTCCGGGCCCTCTCACAGCCCTGACGTTGTCTTCGGGCTCTTGAACAACTTCTACCATCAAAGCATTCCTTGAGTACCCAGCCTAGAACAAAGAGCGAAGCGCATAACTTTACCCCAAAATGAATGCAGCATGACATATAACTACGCTATTTTTTGTTTTGTTTTTCAGAGCTTACGACCCAACATACAGGGCCGCAAAACGCGCTTTACAAAACAGAACACAGCCACGCCAACCAAGTATAATGGATGGAGTAATTTTACTCGCGTGTATGCCTCGCTGAAGAAGTTGGCAACCCGAGTCAAGTTGGAAGCCTCTTCCACAGCAAACCTGCACACGCAATTTAATGCATCTTACTGAGCGGCGTCGACCTCTGTTCCTAAATACGGACACAGGTTTTGGGTCGGCAGCGGGCCGCAGCATCAAGATGATTCACAAGGATAACATAACAGACGCCGGCTTCACCGAGAGCAGGGAACCGCAGCGGAACGCACCGAGGAATTCGGTAATGAAAAAAGACTGATGGTATAGGCACTGGAAAAAGGATACCGTTGCCCCAGACCCTATTGCCCTTCCGGCAAGGAATCTCCCCACCGAAGAGAGAAACTGTACCGGCAACATCTGTGCAGTTGCTGGAGCTACTTAATACTAGAGCGCACACTCGAATGTTACGTACTATATAGTCGTACATGGAGCACCGTCAGCGAGTTATTGAGCGACGTATTTCAGCACCTACAATCACGAAAGTTACAAGCAAGTTTGTCTCCCGCGCATGAATACGCTTCACAGTGGTGTTGTAGCCAGGGGAAGAGGGGGTGTATTTTGGGGAGAGTTTAAAGCCCCGCCCACGAAATGTTTGCAGTTTGCTTGCATATAAATACACGTGCACATACCAACACACGCACGAACATGCATAAGCAAGCCCCCCTCACCGAATGAATATTTCTGGCAACAGCCTTGGTGCCAGAAACCGGTGAAATAGCTCCTCAGTTTATGTTAACAGCGTATTACTCTATACTTGTTTAGCTTGTCGAGGTTCACGAGAAAGCCACATATATTATCGAGTACTATAATGCAGCCGTTACCGCACGGCTACTGTCTCTCTCTTTTCTTTACTAGTAATGAATAATAATATTGCCTTCATGGTCAGTTATTCGGTGGTCGAATGACGACATGAGTGCGAAGTTTATACACATATATATTACATTTCGACTACACGCTGGCAGCTCTGTTCGACTAGCATCTGAATCAGTCAACCAATAGGTGTACACCTGAATCAGTTTACCAATAGATGCCAATACTTATGCCTAATATATCATCATCATCATGACTACGCCCACTGCAGGGCAAAGGCCTCTCCCATGATCCGCCAATCAACCCGGTCATGTGCTTTCTGCTTGCCACGTTATACCAGCGAATTTTTAATCTCATCGGCCCACCTAACTTTCTGTCTCCCCTTCGTGTGTTTGCCTTCTCTGGGAATCCAGTCAGTTAGCCTTAATGACCAGCGGTTATCCTGTCTAAGCGCTACATGCCCGGCTCATGTCTAGTTCAAGTATGATATCCTCAACGCCGGTTTGTTCCCTGACCCATTATACTCTATTCTTGTCTGTTAAGGTTAGACCTGTCATTTTCCTTTCAATCGCTCGCTGCGTCGTCCTCAATTTAAGCTGAACCATCTTTGTAAGCCTCCAGGTTTCTGCCCCATAGCTAAGTACAGGCAAGACGCAGCCGTTATATACGTTCATATCGAGAGTTAGTGGCAGATTACCATTTATGATTTGAGAACGCTTGCCGAATGTGACCCACCAAATTCTTATTCATCTAGTTAATTCACTCTCATGGTTCGGCTACGTGGTTACTACCTGTCCTATAAGCAGACATATTTCTTTAATTCTCCAGCATTTCTCCACCTATCGCAAAGCGATGTTTTCTGCCGAGACTGTTGGAGAATACTTTACCTTTGTGCATATTAATTTTAATTTTTCAGACGTATGCTCTTCTGCTTTCCGTGTCCAGTTCAGTAATCATGAGCTGTAATTCGTCCCCTAAGTTCTCATCAAGGCAATGTCATCAGTGAACCGCAGGTAACTAAGATACTTTCCATTAAACTATTATCCTTAACTCTTCCCAATCTACGAAAACCCTGAAACCCCAACCCCTGAAACCCCAACCTGAAAACCCCCTGTTGACACGCGGTCTATATAACACTGATAAAAAATGAAAAAAAAAGTAGTGTGCTGAGTACAATCGAAAGCATCAAACAACCTGCTGTATTACAGCAGCGAAAGATAATTTATGCCACAAAGACATGTGATCAATTATTCTTTCGAGTAATAAATAAATTACCATTAAAATCACTGGTTAACGAAAGTTCATCGAGCCTAATAAGGCGCCTTTCCTGCCTCACTGATTTTGCTTAGCTCCTTTTTTTAACCAAACAAAAACATCTGCGAATAGAAAAATAAAACACAGCGTACGTCTGACAAGAGCTATAATCCAGCTTAGATACCAAAGCGAGGAGAGAGAGAGAAAAAAAGGATGGGTTTTAGTGCAGGATAGGTTTGCAGAAGAGGATATTTTTAGTTTAGGCTGCATTGCAAATACAGCGAGCGATAGGCTCGAGAGAACAGATAATCCGCCATACGATTTAACAGATTAAAAACGCGATATAATGATCTCGTCTCGTGCACGACACAAATGCGACGATCCACGGCTGCCGAATTCACACGCGAACGCTTTCTATGCCTTTACGCCGCGTAACGGTCAGCCGCACATCACGTAAGGAATAAAAGGACCCCTTTCAAAAGTCCGTACGCGTTCGCACCGCCATGAAAACAAAGGGGACGGGCCAGCCCGTTTCTCTCGGGAGCGTGAGTATCGCGTAACCGATTTTTTTTTTTGTATTGCTGCCCGCTAGGCTTGGTACTTGCGCCTTCTTCGCTCGCAGTAATAGACGCGGTGCCCCGTTCGTCTACCGCTCCCGATTTTTGGTGGGCCGCACTACTCTCGGACGAGCGACCGCTCGGGGGAACGGGTTTCTACTTCGGCGAGAAGGGGGCGTTCCTCGGCGATGTATCTCCCGTGACAACTTACAAATGAACGCCCGGCTGACACAACGCGTTCTCCATACACAGCGCCGAAACAAACAAACCGCGAAAAAGAAGGCCGCCGAAGAGGTTTCTGGTCCGAATACCAGACCGAGATTCGTCTCCCGGATAATCAACTTAACCTGTTCATGCAGAAGCCAATTAAGGGCGCCAGAGGAAGACGACACCCCCGAGCGCTGTGTTTGGGGGGGAAGCTTTCATCGAGCGCTCTGCATCCTCTCCTCCACTGCAGCTGACCAGAGGGCAAACGTGGGATGGTGTCATCGAGAGGGCCGCTTATACGGCGGCTACCAGCATCTCGCGTTTCCTGCGCGCGTGAGCAACCAATCCGTTGCTTGCAGTTGTGGGTACCCGGGAAAAAAAAAAAGGATCGAGACGAACAGATCGCGAAATTCGTCAAATATTCCCACCTCCACGCAGTATCGTATAGCCACGCTTATAACAGTAGTGGGAAAGTCAAAGTAAAAAAAATTTAAAAAGCATCAGCAGCCAGCCCTCACTCGAAAGAAGGTCAACCGAGTCGATCGCCGGTGACATGCTACCCCATTGATTACGTTTTATTTGCTCTTTCAGGAGCTGCGCATAAGACCGCGTGCCCCCGAGTTAAGGCTCCTCTCTCTCCCTTATTCCTTATATATGGAGCAATATAATAAAAAATAAGAAAGGAAGTGTGTCGGCGTGTATCACTCAAATCTGCTTACGCTGCCCATTAGAAGCTCCGCTAAACTCTATCAACTGAAAAGCAACAACCTGATAGGCACCGCACCCCCACAACCCCACACACACGTTTTTAATTATTCATATGGTAAGCAATCTGGACCCTAAAGAAGGTCCAGATAGTCAATATACATCCGATTATTCACTACGGTACGCCTCAGCATCTCATCGTGATTTTAGCACAAACACTCCACCCTTATCTGCCTAATGGATCATTTCATTCTATGCCAAACGTCCCAGCCACTTCGGCGACCATCTCAAATGTGTATGAAAAAAAAAAAGGGGGGGGGGTGATTTGATACATTGAAAACAGCGAACTGATTGAATATTTAGGAGAAAAAAAAATTTTTGGTCATGTGGCCACCTTCTGAACTCGGAATGTAGCCTGGGTGTTGTTTATAAAAAAATATTTAAAAAGTACGGCTCCTTCTTTTTATACCAAATTTGGTATACATGTCAAGTGAAAGTGCTTGTGTAAGGTGTTTGAAGCTCAGTAATAAAAATGCAGTTTTTTTTCCCATACATGCGTCCTAGAGTTTAGCCAAAATTTGTTATGTTTCCCTTTTTTATATTGCAATAATGCAATTCTATGATAATGTGCGCAGTGAATACTTACTACACAAAAGGTATATTTTGAGAAAAGCATATTTTACGACCCCTCAAAAGCTGTTAAACTTTACGAGAAAAAATTACGAATTTCACAATATCGTCATTTTTGTGAATTTTGAGACCCACTTTGCCCCATGTGGTGGTCCAATTAAAAATCACCTTTATACATAAATCGAAAGCAAATGAAGAGTTCTTTGTTTATAGCAAGATTTTCATTACATTTTTTGTTTCAAAGAAAAAATCATTTTTGAAGTTTCTCATCGACGGCAATGGGGAATTTTAAGGCGGCAGCTGTCGTATGACCAAATGGGAAGATAGCCGCCTGTTGGTAAACTTCAAAAATGATTTTATTCCTTAAAAATTGTAATAATAAAATATGCCATATGAAAAGAACTGCATTTCCTTTCTAATAGGGTATAAAGGTGATTTTTAATTAAACTACCACATGGTGCAAATTGCGCCTCAAAATTTACAAAAATAACAATTTTGTGAAATTCGTGATTTTTTTCTCGTAAAGTCTAACCGCTTTAGAGGTCTAAAAATATTTTTTCCTACAAATATATTTTCTGTGAAGTAGGTATTTACGGATAAGATATTCATACAAAGTGCAGTATCGCATTGAAAAAAAATGCGAATATAACACATTTCGGCAGATTTTTGGAGGCGTACATGGCAGAAAAACTGTATTAATATCACTGAGCTTCAAATACCGTACACAAGCACCTTTACTCAACTTGTATACCAAATTTTTAAAGAAAGAAGGAGCGGTACTTTTAAAATATTTTTGTTTGCAAACAACACCCAGACGACAATCCCAGAAGTTCAGAAGGCAGACACATGACTAAAAATGCTTTTCTCTCCGATACATTCATTAGTTCATTGTTTTCAATGCATTAAATCCGCACATTTTTTTTTTCAAATATATTTGAGATGGTCGTTAAAATGGCTGTGGCGTTTGACGTGGAATGATCCTATTCGGAAATCCCTTTCAATGGTAAAGATGATACTCACACATAGTCGCTTAGCCATGCCCCCGGTAAGATGGAGAGAATCAAGTGCCTTCTCTTTCCTCTCCTCTGATAAATAGCCACTTATGCATATAACACACTACACCGCGCACACAAACCATTCACTATCTGAGTCACCAGTTTCCTTGCTGCGTTCAAGGGGCACCTTGGTCCTGACCAAGGCAACAAATTTACGAAGCAGTGAGGTTGCCAGCAAACTGCGTTTCAAGTCAAGCACACCAAGGATAACTAAACGTTAGGACCGTGAGAGGAGATATACGTATACGTGGCACGCAACAGGTGCTTCGGTAACGCTCGGGTACACAGAAAAAAAAATATAGAGACAGATGGTTGAGATAGGGACATCGACGGCAAAAAATGACTGCATGAATCCAAGGCGAAGGAGAATGAAGGCAGCCAGCGAACGACGCAAGCGTGTATAGCGAATTATTCGCGACAGTTTTCTCTCGAAAAACGCACGAATAAAAACAAGCGCGTGGGGCGCGCTGGCGTTGACTTCTCTCACTTGACCGGGCACAAGCGAGAGACGGAGAAGCAAGACGCACGCAAAGCAATAGATCGCCAGGTTAACCCAGATCCGCGCGAATGCCAGCGCTCCGATAATTGTGCGTGGGCCGCGCGAACGGAGAAAGGGACGATGCAGAAAACAAAGAAGCGATCGCGGCGGCAGGAAACGCGACCGTGATTTGACGGGGAATGCAGCAGCGCCGCACTGCGTCGTCCCACTCGCCGCCGCTCGAGATTGCCGAGAAAGCCGCACGCTTGTCTACGCGAAAGCACATAATCGCGTGCGAGGCTGTCGCGGCGGCAAGCTGGAAGGACACGGTGCTACAATTTTCTCGGCGAGCGCGGCTCCCTCTCGCGGCGCTGTTTTGCTTATCCACCGCGCCGCCGATTCTGCCGCCCAGACCACCTCGCCTTCAGAGCGCCCTGCGAAGGTGAGAGCTCCGCGGGACGCCGCTACGTGCGCCGTATAAATTGCCAATACTGTTGAGCAGGAAATTCTCGCTCCAATACGACTTGGACGAATGCGAACAGGGGCGTTAAGCACTGTTGTAAAACGCGGCTCTTGTGGAACCCCGCCGCTCTCTGCAAGGCTCACGTGTGCGAAACTCTCGCTTTGCTACCCGTCGTGCTTTCCGTCTCAGACGAGACAAAGGAATGAGCGATAACAACGGGGCGCTGTTTGCCGAGACGCATTGAAAAGATAAGCCGTGAAAAGTTTTGGCCGCTCGGGCCACCCGAAAGGCGCGTTGTTCGGAGCGAGTTGAATGTTTCGAAACAAATGTCCTTGGCCGGTGACCGGCATCATTGTCGCTGAAATAGACAAGCAAAACGAACGAGCCGGACCAAAATCGGCCATTGACTAGGTAGGTATTTTACATGACCGACGCAAACTATGCGCGTATGAATTGATAATTTCTCGGGAGAAAACAGTGCTATGTATGGACGCGGACAATATAAACTAGGCACAAAGAAAATACAATCGTGGCACCAACTCTCAAAGTGACAACATAAAAAAAAGTGTCCGAGGGTTTTTCTTAAATAGGCTAGTTATCATGCTCAGCTCTGATTGGCTTGACGCATAATTAACAGTGATGGTCCTACAGCTTCGAAATCACAGGAGACTGCTCAGCTTGCATTATTTTCGCAACGCTTTCACAACAGCTACCTCAATTTATA
>WOVY01005875.1:0-31436 GCA_013436015.1 Rhipicephalus annulatus | reverse complement strand
TTTATTCACAGAACGAACGGGAGCATACAACTTAGTTATAGACTATTCTTCAAACACGCTCATAAGGAATACCTGCATATAAATAATACGCATGCGAAAACGTTAGTGCATTACTGTGAAAGAAAATGCGAGGAAAAATTCATTGTGCATAGCAGATGCAATGCTATGATTTATATAATAACTACCCGAGTGCAAGATAGACGGGTTCTTTGAATCTTGAGACATGTTATAGATGTATGTAGGGATCGTGCAGAGTTTTTTTTTTGCTGATGTTTATTTCGAACGGCACAGCCACAGCAAGTTCTGAAAATTTTGGGGTGAGTGCTTGAATGGCAGAGTAAGGGCGTGTGTTAGGTGTTCGAAAAAGAGAGTAGAAGTGGATTCAGTGTGAAGTGACTCTAAGGAGCAGGAAAAGTCGTTAGACTATATCGGTGGTTCTGACCGGAACTCTGAGTGCCGTAATCTCGTGACAATGACGAGACAGGTGTTTTGACCACTGTGTGAATGACCCCTATTACGTTCGCCCACTTGCGTGTGCCGCCCCTGCTGTGTTTTGGCAGTAATAGTGCACGGAACAGCCGACTAGGCAAATGAAATTGTCGCAGAGTGACAGTCAACAACCGCGTACGAATGATTCGACAGATGAATTAGCAGGAAATATTACTACTCGCAAAGTATTTTGGGCAACTCAAAGGCTTCCCCTTCTAGTTGCTCCTGGTACTTGATCTGGCCGCGCGAATTGTGGTCCAATTATGGATTCCAATACGTGTCTCTACGCCAAGTTGAGCGCGCATTCGGAGACTCCGTCAGCTGTTGCTACTTCGCCATTATAATTCAAAACGAAATTTACGTCTACAAAATGAAGTAAGAAGAGACAGTTACAGGAAAGAATATAATAACACATGAGGACTTCATCCGTTTGTGGAAAACTATACTACGAAGAATCTCGACACGTCTTGACATCTGACAAGTTTTCACACTATTATGCTAGTTTCAATTTGCATTTTTTAAACAAATGTGCGCATCTATTCTGAACGTAAGCCAATTCCTCATGATGGTAAACTCGAACATGTTGAGTTTGTCACAATTCTGGTGTTTTGGGTATTTTTAGTCAAGATGTGAACCCAAGTTTTGATATCGTGAAGTTAAAGCTGCTCCACTGAGCAATGCGAGTGTTTATAACATGAAAAAAGACCTTCCCGTCTACAGTCACAACACCGAATCGATAGCACATCCGGATGGAACTTTCAGATTTAACTTGAGTGGTTAGTGTAACTTTCAGGCCTTTTCTCATCTGTTCGTTAGAATGCATAGCGATAATCCTACTTTATGAAAGCTTGTTTTGGTCTTTGGTCACGCGGTGACCATGCGTATCAACCTAGAATTATGGTGATGAAATAGGCGGATGACATAAAACAGCACACCACTTTTAAAGTGCAATAGTAGGAGACCAATATACGTCGTGATGGTGCGTATTAGAGCAGAACAAGTTTCTTTTTTTCTATATCTCATGTGCCCAGAATACTGTTATTTACATAGCGCTGTCAACAGTGCACAAAGGGACAACTATAATAATGTACAGTTTCTCCTGTGTTCGCAGAGCTTCTATTTTTATTCCTCGCTTTATGGAGGAAAACTATCTTGTGGCAGACTGGCTGGATGTTTATTAGTGTTAATTTAAAATTACCTTCAAATATAAGCCTAACTTAAGCTGAGCCTAAACTCAAACCTACACTCTTGTTTTGAATCCTTCAAATACAGTTCTGAAGAAAAGGCAACAGCTGTTAAAATGTATGGTTACGATAAAGAAAACGCCATCACATATGAAACTGAGGGTAAGTTTGCCAGTAATGCCTACTGTACTCTTAGTATTTGTGGGGCCTCTTGAATGTTGTAATTTTACAGCGCAAGACAACGGTCGAACAGAGAAAGACGAGGCAAATACTGGCGCTACCTTGGAACAATATTTATTTTTTATTTATATTTATTTAACAACACAGGCAGCCTCACTATTCTACAATCTACTTTAAAACAGCTGTGCAAATTTTGTTATTTTTGCAAAGATAGGATTTGTACCATACATTTCTGAAAATTTTTGTATGTTTTGGTAGGTGTGTTATTGTCCGCGATATACTTTAGTATCAAATGCCAATACGCCAAAAGCAGTGTCTTACTAATCTCTTAACCGTCATGCACTGTTAGCAGTTTTTATACTAGTGCATACTGTTTTCAGATGCACAAAGCCTAGAAAAAAGTTACTGTTCCCCAGAAAAATCTGGAAAGGGTTATTTGTGCGTTCTGTGCGGATCCGATTATTAGGCCAGTGCAAGCTGTAAGAACACTGCTATTTTTTCGCAAGTAATGTTTGCTTGAACTGTGTCTGAGATACTAATAGAAGACGACAAGCTAATTTTACTCAATTCTGACGCTGTAATGCGTGGCTTGCCACCTACGTTGAGGGGCATTGCGTTGTTGAAAAATTGTATCATGCGCGTTGTTCGAAGCACTGCAGGCCTCTATCCACTCAAGGGTATCTTCACAGTGGAAACAGCTGGACGAAGACACCTACATACTGGTCCTGCAAGCTATACTTTTTATACGAAATACATACTCAAGCTCTGTTTAACACAATAGTAGTACACAAATACTTCCTGTGATTTTCGCTGAATATTTATTGAGAGTTGTTCAAATGTAGAGGTCAAGAACATCGTGAAAGTTAATGATTGATATGTGGGATTCAACGTCCCTAATCCA
Organism: Rhipicephalus annulatus; assembly: GCA_013436015.1. NCBI lineage: Eukaryota > Metazoa > Arthropoda > Arachnida > Ixodida > Ixodidae > Rhipicephalus > Rhipicephalus annulatus. The sequence goes on along the minus strand of WOVY01005875.1, from coordinate 28,682 downwards.
CCATATGATTATGAGAGACGCTTTAGTGGAGGGCTCCAGAAACTGTGACCACCTGGGGTGCTTCAACGTGCAACCAAATCTGAGCACACGAGCCTGAAACATTTCCGCCTACATTGAAAATGCAGCCGTCACAGCCGGAATTTGATCCCACGACCTGCGGGTTAGCAGCCGAATACCTTAGCCACTAGACTTTCGCGCTGGAGGATCTGTGAAATGTAATGGAAAGGCTCTGATAACACATTAAGTGAACGTTGAATATGTTCCTAGTGAGAAAACGCTGAGATCCGCTTTGTTCACCATTGTAGCAGCCTGTACTAGTTTCACGATTTGTGCACACTCTAAAATAACATAGAGAATGCTCTCCGTTGTTTCACAATTTGAGGCAAGTAGCACGTGACGTACTTGAGAACGCGTACTACAGCTTACAAAATAGTTTAGCGCTAATGCGCATTACCAGGGTAACCTGAATGGCGTTGTTTTTTATCTTCAGTTATCTGCTTTTTTCATTTCACAACTACAGCCAATCCCACTAAGGTCACACTGCGTTACCCACTAAGGAAAGAAAAACCCTTGTGCTTAGTCAACCAATGACCTTTTGAAGCATTGACAGCGGTGGTCTCGTGCCCACAAATTTGTCGGTTTTACCTGATTTGTATACACTATTGCTTAGCTTCCAGCTCCTAAAACTATCGCGTGTTTCGTGCCGCCAGCTTGCAAGAAAAAGAGGGTTTCAATCTCGCCGTAATGGTTAAGTGAGCTTATATAGCACTCCGAGGGATTCACAAAATAGATACATAGTCAAACAGCTGAGAAAGCTCCCCCCCATATATTTTGCTCAATGGTAAAGCATCGGATGCACATTTCCAAAGTGGCACGTTGACGCCAATGTAGTTCCATAAAATGAATAAGCTCGATAATAAACACTCACGAAAATTTTATGCCTCTTCTAATGAACACTGTAAGGCAAAATTACACGAACAAGGAGTAACGTAGCCCAATAGTCGCGCGTGATGAACGGATAGAGCATTGAGAAGCAACCACAAAGAAAAGCGTGCAGCGCAAAACAACTCAAGCTCGAAAGGGATGAACCTCCCGGGGATTGCAGGCAGCGCGAAAAGCGTTGCCAAGGTGACCAGCCCTCCTTTCCACAGAACACATGTCCTTCTCCTCCTCTGCTGGCTCAGTCTTTCCCGGTATTTTGGCAGCGACGGTTCCCGTATCGTCGCGCTCGGAGTGCTCGACCACGGCCGTCTGGATTCGACGATGTAAGAATTACGACGTGGTGCTTGTGTGTACGCTTGGATGAGCGTGGGCTGCTGCTTTTGCGTTTCGCGGCACCCATGAGATCTGGAGCAAGCGCCGACATGTCACCACGCCGCGCTGCTATCTCCAGCCTCAAGGTATTCACGACCTACCCATGAAAGCAACAGTTGGGGAGGCCAATATGGCGGCCGAGAAGTCAACAGGCCTATCGGATGTATACTTCAGTCCGACTCAGGGCAGAAAATAGCGCCATATTCTAAGGCAAGTAGGTTATCATTCTTTATTATACTCTACTTGTCGTGTGTGCGATATGGATTACGCTTGCCGCCAACGGGCTCGGTCGTGTTGTATATCGCACGCAAGAAATGCATCGCGAAGGTCAGCTTCGGCGTCTGCAGTTCGCCTGTGCTTTGCGACTGCCTGTAAATTGGCCGCCATTGCCGTCGGCCTCCCGTATGCTCACTCAGCGAGTGCTCGGCTGTCTTCGCTGCCACGATGAGCTCCGGGCTGACGATATTTGGCTGAGACCTCGTCGCTGTGTTGGCAGTCGCCGAAAACACGTTGTGGGTTCTCGTAAAGAGCTTGGTTGTAGTATGTCGCGCGCTGTAAGTGCACCAGCACAGCCTGGCGGGGCTTTCGCTAGCGTCGGAGCTCATTTAAAATCGGTCCCCATTACAGTCGTTCGCAGGCATCTCTGCACCGGACGACGACGAAGTGATTCTGGCGTAGAACACTGCTGTCACTATCTGTAATTTTTCAAAGTTTTTTCTGCGACTCTGTGGAAGACACCGTTCCAGTGACTGCGGCGATGGACGTGGATTCGCCTGGGTTTCCACCGCAACCATCGACGTCGTCAGCAGCTACCACAAGAAAGCGTACGGGCCACCCGAGTGAAGCCGACAGCGAGGACACGCTGATTTACTCTACGGCCAGCGACGAAAGCTCAGATGAAGGCGACTTCGTGCCTGTGACAAGGCGGCAGCGAAAAAGAAGACCAGTGATGCCGTCTCTAACAACAAGTAAGAATGTGACGACGACGCGAGAGCCCACGATATACACAATTCTGTTTGTGCCGGTCGATGCGGCTCATAGTCTCAACCGGCTCAATCGTCAAGTCACGTCTAGGTTTCTTGAGGAACTCGCCCAGGGAGAGATCGAGGACGTGCGGATCAACGGCCGTAAGAATATCCTCGCCGTAGACGTCACTCAACGAGGCACATTGGCAGTGCTGAGCAACGTCAAGATGTTGTATAACATCAATGTTCACTCATATATACCTGATGGCCGCGACTCTACGGCAGGCGTCATTTACGACGTCGACGTTTCCATCAGCGAAAGTGACTTTGCTGCTCTCATCAAACCGGTGTCTGCAGAACTTACTATACTGCAAGCTCGTCGCCTTGGCAAATCACGCTGCGTGAAGCTCGTGTTCAAGGGTGACAGCCTTCCATCTCAAGTCAAGGTCGGCCATTTTCGACACACAGTGCGACCCTTTGTACCGAAGCCCCTTCAATGCCGGAAATGTTATAGATTGGGACATGTCAGTGCTGTTTGTACACGCCTGGCTGTGTGCTCGCTATGCTCAGAATCACATAGCGCAGACGCTTGCCAGGCAGAACTTCGAAAATGTCGAAACTGTCATGGCCCTCACGAAGCATCGTCAAAAGATTGCCCATTCATGAAAAAGGAAATGCAAGTGTTGAGGCAAATGGTCCGGGATGGCTCAACTCACAGGGAGGCCGCTGCCCAAGTACGACGCCGGCGGTCTCGTCGCCGGAGGCCCCTGAGGAGACCAAGTGCTGAAGCAAGGATTGAACCTCACCAAATGACCACCCGCATACCACCTCAAGCGTCCAGACATGCCGACAACAAATCCTCCAAGCAAGACAAGAGCATCACCGGCTCGCCTGAAGCATGGCCAGCGCTTCCAATGATAGACCCACCGTCTGAGCCACCGCATCGGTCGTCTACAATCACTTCGGAACGAGAATGCGGTGATAGTCGCGACAAAGAAATCGTAGCTATGGTAAAGGCCCTTATGAATACCATTCGTATGCTCCTCACTAGCATTGACAGTCCGGCTGCAAAGAGTGCACTTCAGTTAGTGAATGCGTTGAAGCCGGTGCTATCAAGTCTGGAAAGGCACCATGGCTCCGCCTCTGCAAGCCTTTTGTAAAGAGGTCAAAGGAGCTTCGATATTTCAGTGGAATGCCCGAGGCCTCGAGCCCCGCATTTCTGATATCCGACAATTTGTGTTCAAAAACCAGTTTCCAATTATTGTTATCTGTAAGCCAAGGCTACACCATGCAATACGACTATCCAGGTACGAAGCCTTCAAGTCCGCTACCTGCAACGAACAGAGTAAAGTCATTGTATATATCAGATGCGACCTTACCTATATCGAGCACCGTATAGCACCTCACGATCACAACCAGTATGTCTGCTTGACAGTTAAACGTAGAGACCTCTATTTCATGCTTGTAGGCGCATATATATCACCTTCAAACCGTTTTGAACCTGAAAGACTACGTGCACTGTTAACAGCCACACCTGGACCATGGATCATCACCGGAGATTTCAACGCTCACCACCCACTATGGGGGAGTCAGAAGACAGACAGTCGCGAAAGGCAAGTATTCTCCTTTGCTCTGGAGCAGCAGCTGCTTTGTGTAAACGACGGAAGCCCAACGTTTCTACGGGGAACGACATACAACAGCTGCCTTGACTTGACGTTTGTGTCGCGAAGCCTAAATAGAAAGGTCAAGTGGTTCACAGAATATGAAACTCATGGAAGTGACCACATACCAACTTATTTGAAGACCAAGGGCCTGGAAAAATCGCCAAACTACGACACTTCGACTCGCATCGACTGGAAAAAGTTCAGGTCACTGACGGAAAAAAGGTGTCAAGAAAATAAAACGCCTCCTCTTGACACCCTCGAGGATATGATTAGAGGTGCTACTCAAGAAGCGACCTATCATATTCAACATACTTCAGATTATTGTCAATATCAAGCGGAATTGGAACGGCTCAGAGCGATCCGTCGTCGCGCAGAAAGAAGATATAGGCGCACTAAGTCCATTCACGACTTGAGGGACGCAAGGCGCCTACAGAAAAAAATTCAGCGGCGAATCATTTCACTTCAATCCTTTCGCTGGAAACATCTGTGCGAATCTTTGGATCCACACAAGCCTTTGACGCAGACATGGAGGATTGTCCGTGGCCTACGAACATCGCCACATCAACATCGCCTCTTCAAGTGTCTTTCTCTCCACCAAGGACGCACCGAAATAGAAGTAGCAGAAGATTTCTGCATGAAAGTTGCCGGTCATGCGTCCGCGTGCACCACGCGCCACCTAGGAAACGCTCCAGTTTCCAGAGATTCAAGAATGGACACCCTTTTCTCTCTAGAGGAACTACAAGCGGCCTTGACGGCATGCAAACGATCTTCATCGCCTGGTCCGGATGGAATCACGTACATGGCTCTTTGCAACCTCGGAGAAGCAGCTCAACGGGCCCTTCTGTCCGTGTACAACGACTCGTGGAGCAGCGGATTTATCCTTCATTCATGGAAATCCAGCCGCCTCGTCCCTGTGCTTAAACCAGGCAAATCTCCTCTGCACTTGACCTTTTATCGCCCCATCGCGTTTACCAGCTGTTTCGGGAAAGTGGTGGAGAGGATGATTTTGACTCGTCTAGAGTGGTACCCGGAGCGCCACGAGGTATACCCTCATGCTATGACGGGCTTTCGGCGTGGGAGGTCCGCAATTGATAACGTTATAGACCTGGTCTCATCTGTTCAGCATCAAAAAAGACTGAAACGTTTATCTGCGGCGTTGTTCTTGGACGTGAAAGGTGCATACGAAAACGTATCACATGAAGCCATTCTGGATGTCATGGAAAATGTTGGATTAGGGGGTCGGGTTTACCAATGAATCCACAGCTATCTGAAAGGCAGAACTTTCTTGTACAGACGGAGAATGGCACAGCAACGCACCATTGTAACCGTCGAGGTGTGCCTCAAGGGGGCGTTCTTAGCCCCACACTTTTCAATCTATCACTACTCGGCCTGGTTGATGCACTTCCAGAATCTGTCCATCTATCAATATATGCAGATGACATCTGCATCTGGGCGTCAGGCGTAACAGGCCTTCATTTGCGTGCCCGGCTTCAGAGAGCGGCTACAATAGCGACAAAGTTTCTGGAAGAACGGGGCCTAGAGCTGTCGTCAGAGAAGTGCTCGCTTATAGCATTCACGCATAAGGCTATGAGCCCATATGTTATTAAAATTAACGGACACACGATCAACTACGTGAAGACCCACCAATTCCTCGGAGTCATAGTTGATTGCGACCTCTCCTGGAGCCCTCAATTCGCCCACATGAAAACTAAACTCACCATGATCACTCACGTACTGAGGTTTTTTGCTGGAAAAACGTGGGGTGCATCGGTACGAGCAATGCTCCAACTCTACACTGTTCTGTTCCTCGGTTATATGCGATACAGCTTACCCGTGCTATGCGGGATCCGAAGAACAAACTTGCGCGTCCTCCAGTCGATCCAAGCCCAAGCCCTGAGAATATGCCTTGGTCTCGCGAGATGCGCGTCTACAGCAGCGACAGTCATCCTTGCGCGTAATTATCCAGTCAACGCATACATACGCGTAGACGCTTTGAGAATGCACATAAGACATTTCGCTCGGCTTCCATCTCATCACCTCGCTTCACTTCGAACTTCCAGGCCCCACTGAGCGTTCAGCGAAACTGTAGCTCAGCATTGCGCAGTGCTTCCATTGCACTTCACGCAAGCAGCACAGCCGCCGATACCATTATGGTGCCTACACCCACTCAAAGCCCTTCTTACAATTCCTGGCATCCAAAATAAGAAAACGTCGTCGCATCTAGCCCTGAAACAGGCCACATTACTTTTCCTGCAAGAGAAGCACAACGGACACCTTCACATTTACACGGATGGCTCGGTGTCTTCAGTAAGCTCTGCAGGGGCGGTGGTTATTCCCGCGAGGCACATGACAATTAAATTCCTGACATCGCATTCGACGTCGTCGACAGCTGCAGAACTTGCGGCTATACGTGCAGCTCTCGAGTTTATAGTGAAAGAACCTTCGGGAATTTGGTCTATCTTCTCAGACTCGAAGGCATCTCTTCAATGTCTTATGTCACCCTTTCGCCATGGACCTAATGAACAGTTAGTAGCTGAAATAAGGCTTCTTCATCACCAAGCAATCGAAAAACAGCACAGCATAGTGTATCAGTGGATACCAGGTCATTGCGGTATATATGGCAATGACCGCGCAGATGAGGCCGCTAGATCTGCGCACGATGGTACCCAATACACAGCTATCCCGTTCTCAAGAACCGACGCAGGTACAAGACTTCGTTCGCTTGCACGTGACCTCACACTGGTACAGTGGAACTCAACAGACTTCACAAACGCGCGCCTGCATAACTTGGATCGCAATCTGCAGCTTCGTCTTCCCCCAAAAATATCTCAAGCTGAGGAGACTCTTCTATGCCGCCTGTGGCTTGGAGTGGCCTTCACGAACGCATACTCTTATCTTATTGGGATGGCCAGCTCTCCTACATGCACTTACTGCAGTTGCGAAGAAACCATCGCGCACCTTCTGTCTGAGTGCACCCATTTCAACGCGCAAAGACAAGAACTCACTGCAGCTCTGGATAGACTAGACGATCGGCCTTTGTCGGAACAAAGGATTCTGGGTCATTGGCCGAGCCCATCCTCAGCCCAGAAGGCGTTGAAAGCTTTGCTGCACTTTTTGCGGACAACTGGCCTCAGAGACAGACTTTAGTGCCTTATACTCTTTGATGTTGCCTTTCCTCTGTCGAATTTTTTTTGTAATTTCTCTTTCTCTTCGCGACATTTCTTTTTAACATCTTTCATTCCCCTCACCCCTTTCCCCAGCACAGGGTAGCCAGCCGGTCTAAGAACTCGCTAACCTCCCTGTCTTTCCGCTTAAACTTTCTTCCTCCTCCTTCCATCTCGGCACCGTCCGCTGGCCGCGGCGACGGACTCGCGTTTGCGCGCTGCACTCGCTCGAGTTTGTGGAAAAGGGCCGCATTACCGTCGATTTCTTCGGCGCTAGCTCCAAACCAGCTCAGCGCTGTTCGTGGCGGCGGCCCAGCGTACGCTCGCTTTCCTGTACGAAGTTCACTGGCGGCAGACACTCCGCGTGCAATGCCGTGTTTTTCTCGCGTTCGCTTGCTCGAAGTGAACGACGTCGCTCGTTCAGGACTCGCCGACTTGTTAGTAGCACGGCGGTTTGCGAAGTTGTGGCTGCGGTCGCAGCCCCTAAGCTGTTGCACTACGGGGGTCGAATTGAGTGTTTGACGATGCGTGACATCACGGTGAATTATTAGCATGTCATATCTCACGTATGTTTTGATTTCACCTTGCACGTATCTCTCACATAAATTTGTATTAATCCTCTGCCACGTGTGACACACTATTTTACATACTTATTGTGCAGCCGTGGACACACAGCATGCTGAAGACTGTGTGCGCTGGCATCTGCGATGCCTGTCATCCATCTCTTTCGTCAGAGGAGCTTCAGAAGGACTGTGCGAGTTGTGAAGGTAAAGTTATTTGTGTGTCATATTTTAACGCTTGTTTTTATATTTACGTGCACGTACTTGTCATATGCGTGCATCTTCATCTTCTGTCACGTGTGTCTAACTATTTATACTATATTATTGTACATGCAGCTGTGGGAACACAACAGGCAGAAGGCTGCGTGCGCTGGCGTCTGCAACGCCTTTCACCAATCCCTTCCGTCCGAGGAGCTCCCCATGGAGTGAACAAGATATGACAACGAGACTGGACTTGTACACTTCACAAGAACTTCACCCTAAAGTTCGAAGAAACTTCATGTGTATGTAGAAAAATAAAAGATTTTGATGTCTCACTTTTGTCGTTCGTTGTTGCTATGACTGCGAAAGCAGTTACATATAGGTGGCTAACTACTTTTTCACGTGTTTTTTTTCTGTGCAATTCGTTGCTCACTGCGCAGAAAAACAGGCGAGGTAAGTATTAGGCGTGGCGGGAAATAAACAAAAAAACAATGCTTGAACTGAGGAGAAACAGTTCTTCCGATTGGAGTATATGAGAGGATCAACCGTTCGTCTGGCAAGGTGCAACTGGGAGGATTAACAGTTGCTCTATAGGTTGCAAATGTGAAGACTAATGTTAGTCCTTTGAGGGGAATTGTGGGAATTACGATTACTCACTATGGTGTAAGTGTGAGGACTAAATGTTAGTCCCCTGAGCTCATCTGTGGGGACTAACTGTTAGACCTGGTGCCGTCAGTCCTTAAGGGGATTAATGGTTGTGACAGCCCCATTAGTCCCCAATAGGACGAACCACACACCGTTTTAACATCCTTTTGCCTCTGAGTGACCACTTCGAAATGGTTTTTACTAAACAGTGTTTTCTATGAGCATGTGGGTTCATTGTCAATTATGCACTAGGCATTAATTTTCTTGTTCACTTGTAGGGGGACAAAAGTTGACAGACGTCCTCGCATTCTCTGACAACAATTGCTATGTCGTCTACGCTCTTGGCGCAGATGGAACTGGGATAGCTACGTGATTTCGGTGACACACATTCCTACCAGGAATTGTAACGTTCCAATCTTATGAAGGTATCGCGCATTATGCCTGAAATATTGACATTGAGTGCTTCAAAAATTTAAATACTGTAGATAACTTCAAGATCTTCTTTTATCTGGTTTTTTGTTTGCTTAGAATGTCTTGTTTGCGAGAAACTTGGGTGAATGAATTTCTTATTCAATGTTCCCTGCATGCGTTGGCTACAGCATCTGAAAGAAGTGCACTTGAAGAATAGCTTGTATCAATCTTTTTGAGTCATTCGAAGCTTTGTTAAGTTTTTACTTGTAGAGTCGTATCATCATGACATAAACGAAGATGTTTCTACAGCTAATTTTGGTTGACCTGTATTAGAAAACGTAAGAAGAACTCGGCGAGTAGCTACCATTTGAATGGTTTCTTCAGTGCTGTTCCTAAATCACTACCTGGACGCTTCATGATACATTGCTGTAAAAAGCTCTAGCGTTGTACCTGATGACACCTCGTATGCTGAATTGTATGGTTAGCCTAAGCTACTAAAACCGCTGTTCGCATTCCTTATAAAGGCAACACAATACTCATTTTTTTCGGCAAATCTTAAATAAATTAGATAATGTAATGCTAAGTGGTTGACGAAAATGAATGTCATTTACTCGCTGATGATCATAAACACGGATTTTTCATGCCCAAATTTGAAAGTTAGTATCGATGAGTTGTACTTGAGTTGTTAAAACAGGGAAAATGACATATATATATATATATATATATATATATATATATATATATATATATATATATATATATATATATATATATATATATATAGGATGCATACCCCCATATATTTTACGCCAAACATTTGTGTCGTGCCTGCCTCGCTTGGTTACACTTGAACCCAATGAAATTATCATTAGCAACAGGTGTCCGGAAAGTTTTAATGATGAACTGAGCCTCAGTATGATTAGGGAGTACCGTCTGGAAATAGAGCCTTTGAACTTACTGATAACAGCCAAATGTACCAGTAGGAATTGAAGTACCTCTACGTTGCAATGATAACACGCCGGAAACAGTGCGCTATGTACGTACCTTGTTAGTGTAACACTAGTCTTGTGACATCTGAAGCATTGTTTTGCATATCGCATTCTGGTACACTATGAGTTGTAAATTGTTCTGCTTTAAACATTGCTCATTATATTCTGAGCTGATGAATCAAGAAAGATGCGTTAACGTCATTCTTTTAACTGTGTTTGCTAATAAGAAAGAGTTATTTAAAGTTTAGAACCAAAACGTGACAACGAACAACTAGTTTTCAATGGTTTCCTAATCATGTGCCATATCGCTTTGTCTAGTAGACATTGGTTTGGGGTTTATGAAAACTTCGTTTTCGTATTCTGTGAGACTAATACCTCGCATTCTATTTCAGGCTACAAAATATGGGCAACTAATTTAACAGATGTTCCAGCTAGTTGTCTGGAGAAGTTCAATGAGTACGCTGCCGGTCTACCGGTACGGGACATATTTACAAGCAATTGCAATTCAAAATTTGAAGATTATGCTTATGGTACCGAGTATTGAACGTCAAAACGTGGTATTTTAAACATATTCTTCAACGGCTTGGTGTAGTGTGTTCGAAGAAGGTATTTCTGTGGGGTTCTCGTGTTGGGTATTTGCTGGTCACTGCCAACGGCAAGCACGAGTACTCAGAAATAAAACATTCTGAAGGCAGCATACAGTGTCAGAGTTTGAATTATCAGATGTTTTGTGCGCCTTAAACAGCCTTTTAAACTCTATTTGTCTCAAATGCACGTTGCTTAATGTGCAACTTGTGCTGGTTTTCAGGAAACGAGAAAACTCGAACCAAAATATATTTTGGTTTGAGTTGGCCGCAACCCCCGCCGTGATGCTCTATTGGCTATAATACTCGTCTGCAGACACTGCAGGTCACGGGATCGAATCCCGGCTGCGGCGGCTGAATTACTGATGGGGGTGGAAATGTGGTAGGCACACTTGCTCAGATTTGGGTGCACGTTCAGGAACTCCAGATGGCCTAAACTTCCGGAGCCCTCCACTACGGCGTCTCATAATCATCTGGTGGTTTTGGGACGTTAAACCTCACGTATATAATAATATATCAATCAATCAATCAATCAACCATCGAAATGGTCGCAAGAACACTGCGTGTCGATTCCTAAAGCAATAGAGAGTGCAGTGAGAAAGCCAGGCTTCAACCTTGCCAACAAGTTATCACCCATCATCAGCAGCTCCAACTCGCAGCCTGAAAATCACGCTCCTGCGGAAAAAGGTCTAGGCATCGTGTACCGTATGCCATGCGCTTACTGCCCCGCTTCGTACATTGGGAAAAGAAGAACTTTCATAAAAGGATGTGGCACTACGAGAGCAACCTATGTCAATTGAACCGCTAACCGAGGCAGTAGCAGAACACTGCGAGTGGTATCACCACCCCCTCCAATCCCACGACGCTGTAATTCTGGAGAAACAATGAAGCCCTTGGCGGCGAATCCACCTCGAATCCGGGCACATTCAGCAGGGATTGGGGAGCATCAAACTGCTCGAAGCGGACATTGCTCATCCCCCCTCTTACTGCGAGGGCTTGAGACGAGTCACAGCGAGCCTCTCACGCACGGCAAAGAACAGGGTGTAGGCGCCACGCATCTCGCGCCTTCTCACCGTCAATGAAGAAAGAGGCGCGGCGTTAGAACTGCCAGGACTTTTTTTGAAATACATTTTTATTGAAATACGTTTCTGAAATACATTTTCTAAAATACGTTTTATTGTTCGTCGAGTTTCTATCCCAATTAGGCAGACTTCTGCCAAATGTTCATTTTTTATTTGTGCGTTTAATTGCGTTCTTTCACCAATCATCCATGTGTCCTATTTTTCACTGAAGGCTTTGCTGGTAACTGTTTTCTTGCTGATTCGAAACTTGAAAGGTTATTACAAGACAGACGCAGCCCCACTTGATTTTAACTACATAAAATTTTATTGCGTGCGTAGTATGAACAGGAACAAGGCAATCATGTTTATACCATGATTTCATGAACTTAACTGGAAGGAACATGAATGAACAAAAGAGTTTTAGTCTGTCGAGAACTTCTGCTCTGCCAGCTGTGGGGTGCTAAGACATCTTTATGTCAGTACGTACGTTGTCGGGCGAGTCGGTTCACAGTAAAAAAAAATTGCCCGCAGCTTCCCTCGGGGGAACACTGAGGAGGATGCGGAGCATATAATTGGTTAACGGGGTGTTAAAGTGCGACTTACTTGGGTCGATGGCTAAATTGGTTAACGTGGTGGTGAAATGGGGTGTTAAATTGCGACTTACTTGGGTCGATGGCTAAATTGGTTAACGTGGTTGTAGGAGGGGGAGTTAAATGAGTGAACCCGTACACACGTATGCGAAAGGACGGCGCTGGTCGAAGGGACGTCGATCATTGTGTTTGTGGATTCGTTGAAATTCATTTCACCGCGACCTTGGGCGTCGACGCGCCGTACAAACCAACCGACGAGCGGCAACTGAGCGAGCGAGCGCCGACCTTGAGTATATACACAGCGCGACGGCGCATGCACTGTCAGCTGTTGAATGTTCTCGAAGGAGAAGTGCGCGCGCGGCACAGACGGTGACGGCGCGACGGCGCATGCGCTGTCAGCTGTCGAATGTTCTCGAAGGAGAAGCGCGCGCGGCACAGATGGTGGGCGACGGCGCGACGGCGCATGCGCGCGCGTCAGCTGTCGAATGTTCGAGAAGCGGTGCGGACGGCGCACTACAAGGCGCGAGTATAAGATGCTTCCGCATCTAAAAAACATGAAGCGAGCCGAAACCCACACGAAGACAGCGAATAAGGACAGCCAATTGCAAGTCCAGTGGTTCTGCTGGGTGGTTGTTCTTCGCTGCTTGAGTGTGGGTTTACGCAAGTTTCGTCTTCGTATTACGACCTTAGCGCATAGGCGCCGTTTCAGCTTAGATCTCTCGTGACTATACTTACAGCTAAGTGCGGCTTGAAAAACCCCAGACAGTTTACCTTAACCCAGAGAGATTGACAATCACAAGTCTATCAATCAAAGAGTTCTTTTCTATTTATTATCAAGCAGGCTGTTACTATTGCCTTCTTTAAAGTATATATTTTAACACTTTTACCTTTCGATCTCCGTTAGCCGTTTTCCGTGCTTCCGAGTGGGTAACATTGGTCATCGCTAGCACAGACCCCATAAGGTTTTCGGTAGATTTCAGTTGCAGTTACTGCAGTCTGTTCTGGTGATGTTCACCAGAGGGAGGCTGTGTTCGCAGCATTTCCGACGTACGAATACAGTTCGAATGACTAGAAAACTGCTTTGACAGAATCGATGCCAAAACACGACCACGTAAGCATAGTGTTTGTAAGTGCTTAATTATATCCACTTCGCGAATATCTTTTTTATTCGTTCGGAATCAAAAAATACAAGCATGTTTGCGCATTGGTAATGCAGTAAAAATTAATTTTAAATGTTTCCCCATCACACCAACAAAGTTTGATTTTCCGGTTGTTACCAGAAGCGTTGTTTGTTTTCATGCAGCTAGGCTCAGTTTACCGAAGCAATAAATGGGTGAAAGTTATGGCAGTCATAAATTTTCTATTAGTAGGCAAAAGATCTTTTTGATGAACGCAAGCTGCTAGGCACCTGCCCACCCTATATCCACGGCACTGCAATGGATTTGAAGGAGCTGCAAAGAGTCAGTAGCACATTTACAAAAGCAAGGATGAGTGGTAGTGGTAAGTAACTGAAAATGCTGCCAAAACAACACAGTTCTTTGTATTAAGGCAAAACAGGAAAAAAAACGATACGAATTAAGAATGATCACACACAAGTGCTGTTGTGGGGTCTGTCATTTTTCTACAAGTTTTTTGTGATGATTTCTCCCTGTATATTGTCAGAACTGGCCCTTCAACCCACCCTTCTACAGCGGCTGGCTTCTTCACTAAAGAAATAATAATACAGATATCTTTGACAGTCTCGTTGTAAATTACTCTCTGTTTTTGCCCCCACATTTTTTAAATTTCATTTGTTCGCACAGTTCTTGATTATGTTTGGCTTCTCGTAAATTCAGGCACACATTTGCAATCTCTCTGTCACCTGGACATGAGAATGCTTTATGCTCGGTCTATAATCGCGAACGTTTAACATGTGCAAGTGTATGTTAGTGGTAAATAATGTGCTGCTTTGCTTTGAGACAAAGATTTAGTTGAAGTATCGGTATAATCGGACCAATATTACAAAGTGTTGTTCAACAAGTATACCTACCACAAGAAATATTTTAGGAACCCCATGCCTTCAAAAAGCGGAGTTTCAAAGGTGTAGTACTTTCTTGCTCTGATAATTTGGGAATAGGGAACATACACGTGGTATATGCAAATAATTTGATTTATGAACCACTCGTAACATAAGTAGCGAAGGGTGCTCCCAGTGGTAGCTTCTTGTTAACACCATAATAATTATGGCGTTGCTCCTCGTTAGTTTTATTTTAAGCTTTTTTCTACTTTTAGGCACATAAATCCCGAAATTATGCTCTAGAGTACCGGTATTATTAAAACATTCAAATGACGCTCACAATCTAAATGATCACGGCGGCGCCACTTCGTTCTTCCACAACTTCGTTTCTCGCTTTTCCGCATGCTGGGTTGTAATGCATTCTCCTTTTATAAAGCTTTATTACCACTTGAAGTCAATGAATTGTCGGTGCCCCGTCAGTCGTGTCTTCAGAATATGATTTTAGCAGCTGCGTGGCACACAACCTGGAATGCAAGCGTTGTGTGGGCTGCCGTTTACTGGTGTCCTAATTTCAGAGACAGAACCCGCGTTAACATTAGGAGGTGAATCAAAAGATGCGAGTGGGTGGTCTGTTTCAAGTTCCGTTCCTGGAGTTGGTCTTGTAAGCAAACGGGTATCTTCGACAGCTGTCCATTTGATATGTCTTGCTGGATAGCGCCTTCCACACTGCCGATGTCGAAAGCAGGCCACCACATGAAACAACGACTCAAACGGTTCAATGTTGTAAATCCTGGGCGATTAGTACTAACAACAGTCAACGCTTCATTTCTTGCTTTTGTAGAAACCAAAAAATGCGTTCTTAATATCCCACAAACACAATGTCTGGATAGTTCTTGTACCCGACTCGTGTGGTTGGAAACTTACACCCGCTATGATGTGGTTCATCAGGTTGGCAGAGCATTTCGAACTTGATAAAGTGTGGGGTCTTCCATTGTCTGTTTGGCTATCTTCTCAGAAGTTAGTGGACGTTTCCACATTCCTCCAATCATCAGCACGTCCCCTCTTGCTGCCAGCTCATCAGCATTTCAAGCCAGAAAAAAAATCCAAAGAGCGCATCTGCAATCTTGTGAACTTAGGTCGGCAAAACCTGTGGAGCTATCTCTGACTTATATATGAAATATATTTTGAGCTTCGGACTTATTCAGACTCAGACTCACGAAAATCTTCCTGAGCCGGACTCAGACGGACTCACTCTCACGAAATTTCGCTTCAGTGGGACTCACTCGAACTCAAACTCACCAAAGCAACACCCAATGAGGTTGGTGATTTAGGCTTGTTGGTATGGTAGCATGATATTTTATGGTAGCGCAGACAAAGAGCACGGACAAGCGAAGTGTTAATTTGAAGGTGCCTTCGCTTGTCCGTGTTCTTTGTCTGTGCTACCAGATATTGTCAAAACCAACACCCACCTGGACTCGCTAAGACTTGGCTTGATATGAGTGAGTCAATTCTTAAGTGCGTTAGCCTAGATTTACTCTCTCTGATCTCGGTGTCGATACCTTTTAACACAAATATCTCACATAAGCGATGTTGTTCTTGGTTTCGTTTGACAAGGTGTCTTCGAAAAGGCATTCTTACTGCTTTCAAATTAGTAAGGTCACTTTCCTTGGAAGAGATGGCAACATGGAATAAAAAATTCAAGAAATTTTGTGGAAGAGTTGCTGGGGCGTGTAAAGGCACCCCGCTCACGTATTTCATACCCATAACTAAAAACTATTGAGATGGTGTATGCATGGCACTGCAATAAAATACCTGCAAGTAAGCCTAAGTACAAACGTGAATCTAGATAAAGCTGATAGTACCGCCGAACATGCCTAGAGGACCTTGAGTCGGCAAAAGTAAGTGAAACACAGACTCACTGAAAATTATAATTTTTGCTTTGAATTTACTCGGACACTTATCCACTGAAATTTTTCTAAACAGAACTCCCTCGGACTCAATTTCATAAAAATTTTCTTCAAGTGGACTCACTCGGAATCTTGGATCAATCAATATAAGTCTGACTGTGTCCGAGTTGGTCGATTGATGAGTGAGTTCACCAGCGTATACGCTTGCGTGGATTATCTGCTCGCTACACCAATTCTCTTTCATAGGCGCTCAAAATATGCACCAAAAATAATTAGCGGTGATAAATCTCGCTCACAAGTTTTTAAGTAGTAGCTAATGGGAAGTCATGATGAGCACATGTTCACGGGCAATTCATTGGTAAAAACACTTGGCTCCAACAGCATTAGCAAATCCTTCCTTGTAAAGCTGACAAATATTTTCTACATTTTCTGAGGGTTCTTGATGCAGGCTACTGGCTGCCTTGTGCATAGGCCGAGCCTTCGTAGCTGCTAAACCTTTCCGCAATCCTCACAATAACGATGATTTATTGATTGATATGTGGGCTTTAACGTCCCAATACCACCATAACATTATCAGAGACGCTGTAGTGGAGGGCTCCAAAAGTTTCAACCACCTGGGATTCTTTAACGTGCACCTAAATCTGAGCACACGTACCGACAACATTTCTGCCTCTATCGTAAATGCAGCCGCCGCCGCCGGGATTTGACCCCGCGATCTGCGGGTCAGCAGGCCGAGTATCTCGGCCACTAGATTACCGCGGCGGGGCTCACAATAACCATGCAGAGTGAACAGTTCATTCATTGTTTCTTGACAAGCCAGTTGTCCTTTCGGCTCCTTGTACACGTGAGTTAAAAAATGCTTTATCGAGCATGCATGAAAGGATAGCTTTGCGGTAAATGCAAGTTCTGTGGTTATGTGTTCAAAAACCCAATCTCAAGGAAAGCAAGCTGCAGCACTCGAAATAAATAGTTGGCATGTTTCACAGTGTATAGTCGGTGCTACGCATCTTGCAACATTGAGCCCATCTAGATTATCGCGTTGTATCGTTCTTCTGTGGTAAGCAGGAGAATGACTGGTCCTCGCTACCTTTCTTTGTTATTTAGGTAATTAATGTCACTTATCGAGCCCTCAGATTTATTATTCATTGTGGTGGTGTTCTACAAAGTCGATAAGTCGATGACGAAAAAATATTGGCCCGCAATCTGAATAATATGCTTGAAGATTGGGACACATGGCTCTACTTCATTATTGTTCTGCAAGCTGTACGTTATTTTGGTGATATAAATGTGTAGTTCTTTAAACGGATGTGATTCTGGTCAACTCGTTAACAGTGTCAAATATCAGAAGCGGCAGTTTGCCTCATAATTCCAATGATAAGGATTTTAGACTGTTTCTTGTCATGTGCTTATATGAGTACTCGTTTCGTTTATATAGCTGAACATTCACAGCACTCAGCAAAACTGCATTGTACAAGTCTCGTGAACGAACGATGCAAGTAGAGAATCTTTCTCGATGTTTATTACAGATCACTGCCATTCAAGAACAGCTATGGCAAAAGTTGTTTGTTCTTGTTCGCTGGGCTTTCAGTTGAGAACCTGGCCCAGCCATTAAGTGCTTTCTCCTTGTGCGGTGCTTTTCTGCTTCAGTGGCTACAGCTGACATCTGAACTTAACCTTCTGTCACAGTCATTAACCCAAAAATAGCAACTATGAAATCCTTAGTGAGTTGAGAAGGTATTTTAGTCGTCTGTGCAGGAAGAGATGACGTACTCCATCTATAGTTATCTAATTTCACTCGTAAACCTATCGAACAAAGAGTGAGGCATACTAACTGCAGGTATTTGTTATCCTTGCGCTCCGAGTGGACCTATCACGAAAAAAAATAAATAGGCAAAATTTACCGATGGAATATGTCTACCAATGCTTTGGAAGAGTTGTTTTTAGTTGCACTATACCTACAAACAAAGATGGTTTACATGCACACTGAAATGCAGTCTTGCATATTCAATCTGCTATAAGCGCCAAAAAGCAGGGTTCATGGGCGCAACATATAGCAAGAAATTTATAACGTCACTAGATAGCTCCAGCACAAAATATTCTACTTTGGTTTAGTCAAGGTTTCTAGCAGCATTTTTGCTGATAGGCAATGATAAATACTTATCGAGGCCAAAGTGAGAAGAAGCAAGACGACAAAGGGTAGAGTGGCTATGCTTGAAGTTATCTAAACTGAACAACAGAGGTTAAATATCGGCATGCTTCAACTTATTGAGGAAATTGCCCAGTCAACATTCTGTATATTGCATGCTAGGAGCCACTATACCAAATTAACAAAAATTCTGGCAGAGCATGGGTATCAAGTGTAGATGACTTCTTGGGCTTGAATAATATTTTTATTACCTTGATGCAACTGCTGGGACAGAGAGTCCCTGAAAGAGTCGACTTCACGAACTGTTTTTCTAATATTGCTCATGACGCAATAAGGAGGTGCAAGAGAAGATCACCTTCCTTGGGGTGAGGAGGGGCTTCAGTAGAAGCAGGGGAGTATTACGAAGATACTTGTAATGTTGCCATGTGATATTAAAGGTTCGCTACTTTTATCTACGGAGCCCCTTAGGGTCTGGTCTGGTCTGCCTAGCGTTTTCTGTTATCTGACGTGACACATGTTAGTTTCCCACTATACTGGCGTGAGCCAGTATAGTGGGAAATATGGCGTGAGCAATAATGACTGACCAAGGCGTGAGCAATAATGACTGACCGATTTACAGACCACACACTTTATCATAGATGAACACAATCCTGAAATGGTTCTCGCCCACGAAAGGCAAAGCGGCAACACCAATAATAACCTGCTAGTCTGGCGGTAAAGTGCGCCGTACAGTGGCTCGTTGTCTTCGTAGACAGCAAGCTACCTCTGAGGTGAGAGCCTAAGAAGTAACGTCAAACAACCACCCCCTCTTCACGGAGTTCAGGTCGCGAAAAAGTTAGCTCAGTGGCAAAAGTACATAGTACGTACTGTACTAGAGAAACGCTTGGAATACACCTAGCTATTATACAAAAACGCTTGGAATACACCTAGCTATTATACACACCTTTCAATGAATACAAATAAGCATATTATTCAGTATTACTATAAACAGTCGTGCAGACACTGCGGAATCAGGGTGTCCAGGCAACATACAGAAACAAGCTGGCTGAAATCTAGAGAGGATCACCTGCCAGCGTATGGCTCCGTAAAGAAAGCGGCAAAATACCAATAATGAAGGGTGAAACACAAGGGGGTGGATCTTCTCAATGCTATTTACTGCATGTTTACTAGAGGTTTTCAGAGGCCAAGATTAGGAAGGGTTAGATGTACAATTTATTCGAGACTACCTAGGTAAGCTGCGCTTTGCGGATCACATAACATTGCTGAGTAACCCATGGGACGAATCGCAATTTATAATTACTGAGCTGTACAAAAAGCTGAAAAGTTGGGTTCCTAATTCACAGAAACATAGCTGGCAACATAGAAGATTGTTATAGCAATAATAAAAGGGTGGTAGGTATTGTAATTAAACTCGTAGAGAGATACAACTTGAAGGTAGTACAGGCTTACGTGCCTACATCCAGTAATGATGACGCTTCAGTTGAAAGTTTTTATGAAGACTTGGAGTCGGCAATGAAAAAGGTAAAAACACCGTATGATGGGAACTTTGATGCAAAGGTAGGGAAGAAGCAGGCAGGAGACCAGGCAGTGGCAGAATATGGCATTGGTACTAGAAATGCCAGAGGAGAGATACTTGTTCAACTTGCAGAACGGAATAATTTATGAACTTTGAATACCTTCTACCGAAATAAAGGAAACTGTTGCTGGACATAAAGGAGCCCTAATGGCGAAACTAAGAAAGAAATGAACTCTATACTGTGTGCACACTTAGGCATCGTGCAGGATGTGGAAGTGCTTGGCAAGTTACGATGCAGTGACTACCGAATGCTACTGTCCACAGTTTGCCTAGACTTGAAAAAGGAACGACAAAACTGATACGCAAGAAGCAAATCAGTGAGCTAACACTGAGAGGAAAAGTAGAGGAACTCAGAGTCTCACTTCAGAACAGATACTCATCTCTTATCGAGGAAACCAGCGTTAGCGTTGACGCAACGAATGATAATCTGACGAGTATCATTACGGAGTGTGAAGTGAAGTTGGAGGTATCGTACTTAGACAGGACACTGGCAAGCTGTCACAGGAGACGAAGAACGTCACTAAAATTGTCAGATCATGAAAGTCTAAAGTACGACAGACAAAATAGAACTGGCAGAGCTATCGAAGTTGATTAATAAGTGTAAGGTATCCCATGTAAGAAGGTATAACATGGAGAGAATTGAACACGCTCTGAAAAACGGAGGAAGCGTCAAAGCAGTGAAGAAGAAACTTGGGATAGGCAGAAATCGAATGTATGCACTAAGGGACAAAGAAGGCAAAATAACTACCAATATGGATAGGATAGTTAAAATAGCGGAAGAGTTTAACAGAGATTTGTACAGTAGTCAGGACAATCACGACTTTAATACTATAAGAACTAGCAGTAACCCGGATGACACCCTACCAGTAATAATAGAAGAAGTCAGAAAAGCTTTGGAGAGCATGCAAAGAGGCAAAGCTGCTGGGGAGGATCAGGTAACATCAGATCTGCTGAAAGATGGAGAACAGTATGTGTTAGAAAAACTAGCCACCCTGTTTACGAGGTGTCTCCTGACGGGCAGAGTACCAGAGTCTTGGAAGAACGCTAACTTTATTTTAATACATAAGAAAGGAGATGACAAGGACATGAAAAATTACAGGCCGATTGCTCTCCATAGAATACAAGCTGTTTGCAAAGGTAACTGCTAACAGAGTAAAGAAAACATTATAATTCAATCAAGCAATGGAACAAGCAGGACTTAGATAAGCCTACTTAACAATCAACCACATTCATACTATTAATCAAGTAACAGAGAAATGCTCAGAATATAGCCAACCACTATACATAGCCTTCATAGATTACGAGAAGGCGTTTGATTAGTAGAAATATCAGCAGTCAGTGAATAAATTGAGCCTTTTTGTCCGCGAGATCTCTTCCTGTTCTGGCGCCTGCTTGGTTGCCTTTACCCCGCTCTTGGATTACATCACGATGAGCCAACACGCCCCGGAATCTAGGTACTGAAATTTGAATGTCGTAGCAGCTCGCAGCTGGCCGAGTGAAAGTGGTCGACAGCCTAAGAGTCAAGCGTAAAGGTATGTCACCAAATAAATACGCCAATGTTCGTATCGGTTCAGTAAGAGTAATCTTTGTATAAACATGAACTCCTTGTTCCAGTTCATACTGCTCGCATTTGTCGCATTTGTTGCATACTGCAGCATTTCGCCCAAATTCAAGCAGCGCAGCGTTGGTCGCGTGTTAACCTGGCCCTTTTTCATCAGCAATAAACAGGGTAGTGGCACTGCCAACACCGTTAATAAAGACACATGAATAATTGGTAAATAGCACAAATAACTTCAAAAATCAATGGTAAACATTTGGAAGAAGTTCGCCCGGCTGGTATAGAAACTGATTGAACAAGAAAACTAAAAAAATGGCAGCATATGCATGGGTTAATGATGGAGAGTGGGGCGAAGCAGTCGTCCGTTCATTCGTTCTTGATTGCGTTCGTCCATGCGTTCGTCTGTGTGACCGTCCGTGCATCCATCCGCCGGTAATGCGTGCGTCTGTTCGTGCGTCCGCTTGCCCATCCGTGCGTCCATCCCTGCGTTCATCCATGCATCCCCCCCTGCGTCTATTTTATGTGCCCATCAGTTCGTGCAGCCGTCCGGGCGTCCGTCCATGCATCTGTCTGCGTGTCCGTTTATCCGTCTAGTCAACACTCCAAGTACCACCACACCGCATTTTTTCATCACATATTCCATATATAGAAGCACCGCAATCCCGCTGACATTCCAAGGACTAAACGAGAGGTGGCACACGCACACTTTCTTACGGCTTGCATTTCGTCTCAACTTCCCACCTTAACCACCTCGAGTTGATGGTTTATACTAGTTCACTGTATTTATGACACTGCAGCCCAACGCTCTCTAAACCTTTCTAAAACCAAGGAGGTTACGCCCAGTGAGTATAACACCCCTCCGTTCGTCCATGCATCCGCCCATGCGTCTGTCCATGCGTCCATCCGTCTGTGCACCCATCCACGCGTTCGTCTATGCATCTGTGTGTGTGTGTCCATTCGTCCATCTGGTCAACACTGCAAGTACCTCCATCTCGCAGCTTTTCATCATATAATCCGTACATAGAAGCATTGTCATCCAGCGGACATTCCAAGGGATAAACAAGAGGTGGCATACGCACACTTTCTTACGGCGTGCGCTTCGTGTCTACTTCCCATTTTTAACCACCTCGAGTTCAGTGTATATACTAGTTCACTGTATACATGGCACAGTGGCCCAACGCTCGCTAACCTTTTCTAAAACCAAGGAGGTTATGCCTCGCGAGTATAGCGTAGCAACCCTTTCTTGTCAGATAGTGCTCAATGTACATGCCAATGGCTTCTAAAGGGGAATAAAATATAGGAGCAATCAGCTTTTACTTAACAGGCACGCTGAAAATTTGTTTATAGTTCAACAACGTAAAGGAGAAATCTCCCGCCGGCACAACCTTGCAGGTCCAAGCGTAAGAAATGTTACTCACTACTACGATGGACGAGCGTGGGCCGCTTTGAGAAACTTCGCCCCTAATATACACACACACATATATATATATATATATATATATATATATATATATATATATATATATATATATATATATATATATATATATATATATTGTGGTGAAGCCTTCGAACAGTGGGTCGTCCTCTCCAGCGCCTTCTAGTGGGTTGCCCTTTTTAGCAAGAAGAAGAGCAGCTCGTGCAGAGAGTCGGTACCCGCATTGACTGTCACTGTCAAGCATCGTCGACAACCGTCCGCCAATAAACGTCTCAACAATTTGGTGGAGAGTGCTGTGCCCTTCTAACACCTTCGGTTAGCATTTGATGCCCCTGGAGCTACGATCCCGCACCGTGCCTTCTACCATGCACCAAGACGCCGTACAGCAAACGCTTCCTCCTGCGCCGACGCCATGTTCCGGTGTTCCCCGCATCCGGGACCCTCCTGTCTTCACCGGCGCGGATGGCACCGACGTCGAGGACTGGCTGGCCATGTACGAACGCGTGAGCATCCCCAACCATTGGGACAAGGCAGGTAAACTTGGCAACCTGTTTTTCTATCTCGCGGGTGTGGCCGGCATGTGGTACAACAACCACGCATCTGATTTCCAGACATGGTCCGCTTTCAAAACCGCTGTCGTCGACGTGTGCGGCCGTCCGGCCGTTCGTAAACTGCAAGCCGAACAGCGTTTACGTGAACGAGCACAGCAGACCGGCGAGTCCTTCACAAGTTACATCGAGTACATCCTTGACTTGTGCAAGAAAGTCGACCTGAACATGTCAGAGGCTGAGAAAATCACGCATGTTTTAAAAGGCATCGCCGAGGATGCCTTCACCATGCTCCTGGCCAAGAACCCTCGCACTGTGGCAGAGATCATTACACTTTGCCAAAGTTACGAGGAGCTGCGACGGCAGCGCTCGATGACCCGTCGACCACCCTCACGTGACGCTGATCTCTCGGCCTTGTCAACACTTCCGGACCACACCGCCTTGCTTGCTGAAATCAAGTCATTCGTGCGTGATGAAGTTGCCCGCCAGGTCTCTTTACTGGCCTTTGCTTCCCCGCAACGTGCTGAACAGTCGTCAAGCACACTTCTGCCTCCCCTCCGCCGAGCCATTCAGCAGGAAATCGCGGAGGTCGTTCCAGCATATCACCAGCCGCCTCCAGTATCTACACCACTCAGTTACGCCGAAGTTGTCGCCAGGCCACCCCCACCGATTCCTGTGACTGGCCCTCTTGGTTACACCGAAACCATCGCCAGACCCCAGGCCTTCGGAGAAACTGTGCCGCCTACATATACCGACGTCA
Organism: Rhipicephalus annulatus; assembly: GCA_013436015.1. NCBI lineage: Eukaryota > Metazoa > Arthropoda > Arachnida > Ixodida > Ixodidae > Rhipicephalus > Rhipicephalus annulatus. The sequence goes on along the minus strand of WOVY01005875.1, from coordinate 4,605 downwards.
TCCACGTGCCCCGTGTGCCGTTCGACGACACGGTAGGGGCCTTCGTATTTAGGCAATAGTTTTGAAGATAGGCCAGTTGAAGTGGTAGGGATCGAGAGCCAGACGAGCGCTCCAGGGAGGAACATGGGCGCAGTAGTGCTGGTGTCAGCGCGAATGCCTTTTTGCCGCTCTTGATCATGCGCTGTAAAGGTCCTTGCGAGCTCTCGACACTCTTCAGCAAGCTTGGCTGTAGCAGAAATAGGCGCCCACTCTGACGGATCTGGCTTGTACGGAAGTATAGTGTCGATGGTGTGCGACGGGTGCCTTCCATATAATAAAAAGAAAGGTGAAAAGCCAGTAGTGCTCTGAGGGGCGGTGTTATATGCGTAAGTGACGAAGGGTAGAATGCAATCCCAATCTGTGTGATCGGCGGCGACGTACTTGGAGAGCATGTCGCCGAGCGTACGGTTGAAGCGTTCAGTAAGGCCATTCGTCTGCGGGTGGTAAGCAGCAGTTTTGCGGTGAACAACGTTGCACTCTTTGAGAATGGCTTCGACGACTTCAGACAGGAAGACGCGGCCTCGATCACTGAGCAGTTCCTGAGGTGGACCGTGTCGCAGCATGAATCGTTGGAGCAGGAAGGAGGCCACATCGCTCGCTGTAGCCGCGGGGAGAGCGGCAGTTTCGGCGTATCGCGTGAGGTGGTCCACAGCAGCAATGGCCCAGCGGTTATATATATATATATATATATATATATATATATATATATATAAATATATATATATATATATATATATATATATATATATATATATATATATATATATATATATATATATGTATATATTCATGTTCCCCTATGTGTCAGATGGATTCACCGGCGAGTGTTTCCTTCGTTCTTCAGAATAACAGCGTCTGGAGATGGGAGGTGGTCGTGCCACGCGCAGTGTTCTGCTACTGAACTCGGTTCACTCCTAAATGAACCGAGGTTGTTCTCGTGGCGGCGTATCCCTTCGTGAAATATCTTTTTTTTTCGAATGGAGGAAGCATCGCAGTCGCCACACGAAAACCAGAACCCGACGCCTTGAGCTTTTTCCGCAGGAGCGCCATTTTTCTCTCGAGAAATGAAGCTGCTGATGGTAAGCGATGGCTTCTGGGCGAGGTCAACGCCTGGCTATCTGACTACACTGGCTATTGCTTTAATGGTGGTGGCGATAAAAGAGATTGAACCTCGGCGTCATTTCGGCCATCTGAAACAAAAATATATTGTGATTCGAGTTTTGTCATTCTTTCAACTGCAAGATTTGTTTCGCAATTACAGCCTGTATTGAGACAAGTAGGGTTCAAGCGTCTGGTGTAAAGGCGCATGAAACATTGGATAATTGAAACTCGGACTGTGTACTCTGCCTTCAGAATCTTTTATTTTCGATTATTCGTGCTGACCGTGAGCAGTGACCAAAAAATAACCAACACCAGAATCCTACACGAATTTCATCATCGAACGCGCAACAACAAGTGGTCGAAGAATATTTCGCAAATAAGACGTTTCGACGTTCAAAACACGGTACCCTTTACATCACCTTCGAATTCTGGAAGGCCATACCTTGTGAATGCGTCTCGTACCGTATATTGGCAGCGTACTCATTGAAATTCGCCGCAGTGAAAGGCTCCAGAAGTTTCGACAAGCTGAGGTTCTTTAACGTGCGCTCAAATCTGAACCCACGAAAAAGGGTACTGGTCAATTCATAAACAAAGAAAATTTCAAAAATGGCAGTTTATTCTAATCAATTTCAATGATAATGATGTAAATTGTCTCTTGTGATGTGCTCATATGCGTGTTCGTTGTTTATATAGGTGGCTCAACATTTACACTAGGAGCAGGTTGGTATTGAACATACGTTTCGTGAACGAACGATGCAACTAGAGTGCTTATTTTGATCTTTATTACAAAGCACTGGCATTCAAGAAAAGCCATTTTAAATGTTCTTTGATATGATTTACTCTGAATTTAGTCTTGGCCCTGAAAATGAATGCTTCTCTCCTGTGCCGTGCTTTTCTGGCGCCCTGGCTGCAGGTGGCTGCTAAACTTTACACACTGTCACAGCCATCAACCAAGAAATTGCAAATCTGAAATCACTTCAATCGCTTAATTGGCAATTCTAGTCATCTGCGCAGTGGTACATGGGGTAATATTCCTATAGATATCTCATTTTACTCGTAAACATTTCGAAGAAAAAGTGAGGCATACTAATGGCGAGTGTTCGGTATTCTTGGCCTCCGAGTGGATATACCGCATGAAAAATAAAATGGTGAAACAAACTGTCGGAATGTCTGCCCATTCGCAAGAAACCTTGATCTATAGTTACAGTATTCTAAAAAAAAGAGGCATTACAAGTACACTGACAAGCATTGCTGCGTATTCATTTTACGATGAGGCCTAAAAGCAATGCTTTTTGCACGGTACATGGCAAGAGATATATTATTGTGATAGCAATAATATTGATAGTTTCTTTTGGCTGGTTTTTACCGTCAGCGCTGTCATTTTCGCAAACACACACACACACACACACACACACACACACACACACACACACACACACATATATATATATATATATATATATATATATATATATATAAATAAGGGAAAGAAGTGTATACCTAAGGGCTCGTTTTTCGGTGTTTTAACACAATATAATGAGATATAACAGACAGTAATGCCAAGGAATGTACAGGGGAAGTTATTAAAACCAATGGAATGTAAATAAGAAGAAAGAAAAGTGGATGAAAAAATTACCAACTGTGAGCAGGAATCGAACCTACGACCTTCGAATTACGCGTTCGATGCTCTAACCACTGAGCTATCACAGCGGCCCTCCCTCCATCCACTTTTTTGGGGTTATCTGTGAATTTAGAAGTAGGAGTGACAGTCAGCGCCATCTATAAGCCAAAGAACGAGTGTAAAAACACTCTTATTCGCATGTTTGGCGTCACGTGGCACGTGAACTTATTATGAGCGGGCAGCTGATTAATTGTCCCTCTTATACAACCTAAACACACCAAGTCTGCCAGTACGAGACCCTCGTTCAATGAAAATAAGGGAAAGAAGTGTATACCTAAGGGCTCGTTTTTCCGTGTTTTAACACAATATTAATGAGATATAACAGACAGTAATGCCAAGGAATGTACAGGGGAAGTTATTAAAACCAATGGAATGTAAATAGGAAGAAAAAAAGTGGATGAAAAATTACCAACTGTGAGCAGGAATCGAACCTACGACCTTCGAATTACGCGTTCGATGCTCTAACCACTGAGCTATCACAGCGGCCCTCCCTCCATCCACTTTTTTGGGGTTATCTATGAATTTAGAAGTAGGAGTGACAGTCAGCGCCATCTATAAGCCAAAGAACGAGTGTAAAAACACTCTTATTCGCATGTTTAGCGTCACGTGGCACGTGAACTTATTATGAGCGGGCAGCTGATTAATTGTCCCTCTTATACAACCTAAACACACCAAGTCTGCCAGTACGAGACCCTCGTTCAATGAAACTAAGGGAAAGAAGTGTATACCTAAGGGCTCGTTTTTCCGTGTTTTAACACAATATTAATGAGATATAACAGACAGTAATGCCAAGGAATGTATAGCGGAAGTTATTAAAACCAATGGAATGTAAATAAGAAGAAAGAAAAGTGGATGAAAAAGTTACCAACTGTGAGCAGGAATCGAACCTACGACCTTCGAATTACGCGTTCGATGCTCTAACCACTGAGCTATCACAGCGGCCCTCCCTCCATCCACTTTTTTGGGGTTATCTGTGAATTTAGAAGTAGGAGTGACAGTCAGCGCCATCTATAAGCCAAAGAACGAGTGTAAAAACACTCTTATTCGCATGTTTGGTGTCACGTGGCACGTGAACTTATTATGAGCAGGCAGCTGATTAATTGTCCCTCTTATACAACCTAAACACACCAAGTCTGCCAGTACGAGACCCTCGTTCAATGAAAATAAGGGAAAGAAGTGTATACCTAAGGGCTCGTTTTTCCGTGTTTTAACACAATAATAATGAGATATAACAGACAGTAATGCCAAGGAATGTACAGGGGAAGTTATTAAAACCAATGGAATGTAAATAAGAAGAAAGAAAAGTGGATGAAAAAATTACCAACTGTGAGCAGGAATCGAACCTACGACCTTCGAATTACGCGTTCGATGCTCTAACCACTGAGCTATCACAGCGGCCCTCCCTCCATCCACTTTTTTGGGGTTATCTATGAATTTAGAAGTAGGAGTGACAGTCAGCGCCATCTATAAGCCAAAGAACGAGTGTAAAAACACTCTTATTCGCATGTTTAGCGTCACGTGGCACGTGAACTTATTATGAGCGGGCAGCTGATTAATTGTCCCTCTTATACAACCTAAACACACCAAGTCTGCCAGTACGAGACCCTCGTTCAATGAAAATAAGGGAAAGAAGTGTATACCTAAGGGCTCGTTTTTCCGTGTTTTAACACAATATTATTGAGATATAACAGACAGTAATGCCAAGGAATGTACAGGGGAAGTTATTAAAACCAAAGGAATGTAAATAAGAAGAAAGAAAAGTGGATGAAAAAATTACCAACGAA
>WOVY01005874.1:0-48577 GCA_013436015.1 Rhipicephalus annulatus | reverse complement strand
AATTGCCGGGTTTGGTAAGGAACAGCCAGCCATACAAGTGATCCCGGGGAATAGCTGGGGCTTTGTGAAGAGTCGGCGTTGTTTTCTTTCTGGCGCTGTTGTTCTCGAGACGTAAAGGTGCGTGCGAGTTCACGGCACTCTTCCGCATTTCGGGCAGCTTCGGACACAGATGGGCATTCGGATGCGTCAGGACGGTATGGAAGGAGAGTATCGATGGTGTGGGATGGTTCGCGTCCATAAAGAAGAAAGAAAGGTGAAAATCCAGTGGTAGACTGTGCCGCGGTGTTATATGCGAACGTAATGAATGGAAGAATGCGATCCCAGTTAGTATGATCGGATGTCACATACATGGCGAGCATATCGCCAAGTGTGCGGTTAAATTTCTCCGTGAGCCCGTTAGTCTGCGGGTGGTATGCCGGTGGTCTTGCGATGAACAACATGGCATTCAGAAAGCAGAGACGTGACGACTTCTGATAGGAAGGCTCGACCTCGATCGCTTGGTAGTTCTCGAGGTGCACCATGTCGTAATATGAAGCGATGAAGGATGAAGGATGCTACGTCCCGCGCAGTGGCACTTGGAAGGGCGGCGGTCTCAGCGTAGCGTGTTAAATGGTCCACAGCGACTATAATCCACCGATTTTCATCTGATGTTGTCGGTAGAGGGCCATAGAGATCAATTCCGATCCGATCGAAAGGTTTGGCAGGGCACGGAAGCGGTTGAAGCGCACCGGACGAGTGGAAAGGCGGTGATTTGCGACGTTGACAGTCAGGACAGCCCATAACGAATTTTCGAACGAAATTATACATTCCGCGCCAGTACAAGCGATGGCGAATGCGTTCGTAAGTTTTGAAAACTCCGGCATGACCACATTGGGGATCGTCGTGAAAGGAGGCGCAGATTTGTGATCGCAAGCTGCGCGGGACAACCAAGAGCCACTTACGACCTTCGGGGGCGTAGTTGCGTCGGTGTAGTAGCCGATCACGAATGGCGAAATGAGCAGCTTGACGTCGGAGAGATCGTGGTACCGCAGTGGTTGACGATCCAGAAAGACAGTTAAAAAGAGAAGCGATCCACGGGTCCTTGTGTTGTTCACTGGTAAAGGAGTCGAGGTCGAGAGATGCGATGGAGATACCAGTGGTTCCGCAGGCCGAGTTGGGAGGTAAAGGCGAACGCGACAGGGCGTCGGCGTCAGAATGCTTGCGTCCGCTGCGATAGATGACACGAATGTCGTACTCCTGGATTTGCAGTGCCCATCGAGCTAGGCGGCCAGAAGGGTCTTTCAATGTGGCGAGCCAACAAAGTGCATGGTGGTCCGTTACTAGGTCGAATGGGCGACCGTACAAATAAGGGCGGAACTTGCGAAGCGCCCACACTAGCGCCAAGCACTCTTTTTCAGTGACGCTGTAATTGGCCTCAGCTTTAGTAAGTGTGCGACTCGCATAAGCGACGACGTATTCGGAGTAGCCCGGCTTGCGTTGGGCGAGAACGGCGCCTAGACCAACCCCACTAGCGTCTGTGTGAACTTCCGTTGCAGCTGTTGGGTCGAAATGTCGAAGAATTGGAGGAGATGTTAGCAGACTACGGAGCGTGGCAAACGCGACGTCGCAGTCAGGAGACCATGATGAAAGGTCTGCATCACCGCGTAGGAGGTTGGTCAGTGGTGACATGATCGATGCAAAATTTCGCACGAAGCGCCGGAAGTACGAACATAGTCCGACAAAACTGCGTAATTCTTTCAGTGTTGTAGGTTTCGGGAACTCAGCGACTGCTCGCAGTTTTGCAGGGTCGGGTCGAACACCATGCTTGGAGACGATGTGCCCTAAGATGGACAGCTCTCGCGCGGCGAAGCGGCACTTTTTAAGGTTCAGTTGGAGCCCAGCGTTGGTTAAACACGTCAGAACCAGTTGGAGCCGAAGCAGATGCGTAGGAAAATCGGGAGAGAAAACGACAATGTCGTCGAGGTAGCATAGCCACACAGACCACTTCAGTCCACGCAGTGTGTTGTCCATGAGCCGTTCAAACGTGGCAGGAGCATTACAAAGACCAAACGGCATTACGTTAAATTCGTAAAGGCCATCTGGTGTAATGAACGCAGTTTTCTGGCGATCAGCTTCTGCCATAGGAACCTGCCAGTATCCAGATCGTAAGTCTAAGGAGGAGAAGAATTCGGCTCCTTGTAGGCTGTCAAGGGCGTCGTCTATGCGCGGTAATGGATAGACGTCTTTCCGCGTCACCTTGTTTAATCGCCGGTAGTCGACGCAAAATCGAATCGATCCATCTTTTTTTCGAACTAGAACGACAGGAGATGCCCAAGGACTGTGCGATGGTCGAATAACGCGACTACGTAGCATCTCTTCGACCTGGTCGTTGATGACGTGACGTTCTGCAGCAGAGACACGGTACGGTCTTTGACGCAATGGCTGGTGCGAACCGGTGTCAATGTAGTGGTGCACTGCGGAAGTCCGACCCAATTGCGGCTGAGAAACGTCGAATGAATTCGCGAAGTGCTGGAGGAGATTAAGAAGCTCGGCGCGTTCATGGGCACTTAAGGTGTCGGCGATGGAACTCGAGAAGGTGTCACTCGATGAGCACTCCAGTGGGGAAAGGGCATGAAGTTCGGTCGAGGCGCTACTGCACGATTCGTGTGGCATGTTAAGGAATAAACAGGAATCGAGGTACTCCACTCGACCGAGACATTCGCCGGCAAGTAGCGTAAGCGGTGCAGAAAGGGGGTTGTGGACGAAAATATTGCTTCGGCCCGCAGTGACGTCGAGTGTAGCGAAAGGCAAGGAAACTGCTCTGCGGCTCATGAAAATGTCGGAAGGTGTAAACATTACTGTAGCATCGTTATAGTCATCGCAGCAAACCGGGACAACGGCAAGAGAGGCTGGCGGAATTTCAGTGTCCTCACGCACAAGTTTTGGCGACCGCTCAAGGGTTTTGTGCAAAGGTTCGTCACACAGGTGCGAAAATTGAACTTCAGCGCGTGCGCAGTCGATGATGGCATGATGATTTGAGAGAAAGTCCCACCCTAGGATAACGTCATGCGAGCACACCGAAAGGACGATGAACTCGACAACGTACATAGAGCCTTGGATGAATATGCGGGCCGTACAGGTGCCAAGAGGTCGAACTTGTTGTGCGCTAGCTGTACGAAGTGATAGTCCAGAGAGCGGCGTGGTCACTTTGCGTAGGGAGCGGCAGAGCTGGGCGGCTATAACAGAAACGGCAGCACCTGTGTCGACGAGGGCAAAGGTAGAAACACCATCGACAGATATAGCGACGACGTTAGCTGGTGAAGTGCGAGGACTTGAGCATTTCGACGACGGCGCAGTTCTTGCCTCTGGAACTGCGGCGTTCAGTTTTCCCGGTTGGAGGAAGCGGGTCTAGGGCGCATTGGGGACAGTGATCGCCTGCGAGGAGATGGGGAGCGGGGAGAGTGAGTTTGAGGCTGGTGTGACCGAGACTCAGGAAAGTTAGTGCATCCATACTGCGGTGAGGGATAGGGAGCAGGTATGTGCATGGGCTGTGGGTCATACGGTAACGGCCGAGTAGCGTCGCGGAGTGGTTGGAAGCGACGGCGACAATATCGTGCCACGTGTCCTGGAGTACCGCAGGCGTAGCAGATCGGTCGATTGTCAGGAGTGCGCCAGGAATTGCTGACTCGTTGTGCGGCCCAAGGTGTCGAAAATGGGGTGGAGTGGGGAGCGACTGAAGACATGGGTGGCAAATGCTGCTGTCGGGGTCTGCTACGTACCACCTGGGCATACGTAAGGGGCGCGGCCACGGGCTGCACAGCCGGCGCATGGGCAACAGGTATGGCCACAGGCTGCTGGTGGGCAGCGACGGGAACAGCCTGAGCTACCTCTTCGGCAATAACGTCGCGGAGTGGTGAGGGCAGAGGAGAGGACGGCGGCTGCTGCGTGAAGGGAATCAACGACAGTTGCCGAGCTACTTCTTCACGCACAAAGTCTTTAATTTCTTGCAGGGTTGGTGAGTGGTCGGGAACAGAAGTGAGACTGGAGAGCGAGTCGGCGTGTGAGGAAAATGGGCGAGTCAGGGCGCGCTGCTTGCTCAACTCGTCGAAACTTTGACACAAAGTGACAAGTTCCGCAACGGTCGCAGGATTACGGGCCAGGAGCAGCTGATATGCACCGTCATTTATCCCTTTGAGGATGTGTTGAATCTTCTCCGACTCGGGCATGGTGGTGTTCACACGGTTGCAAAGACCAATAATGTCTTCGATGTAGCTTGTGAAAGATTCCGTTGGCTTTTGTGCGCGAGTCCGCAAGCGTTGTTCGGCTCTGGACTTGCGGACTGCGGGTCGGCCAAAAACGTCAGCAAACAAGGTTTTAAAGATGGACAACGTCGTGATGTCGTTTTTGTGGTTATTATACCACATTTCGGCCACGTCAGTGAGGTAAAAGATGACGTAAGTCAATTTGTCCGCGTCATCCCACTTGTTGTTAGCGCTCACCAGTTCATAGTTAGCGAACCAGTCTTCCACGTCGGTCTCATCAACTCCGCTAAAGACCTTGGGCTCTCGCAAACGAAGAACGCCGGGGTTGCTGGGGGATGGAGTGGAAGAGCCAGGTTGCGCGTTGTTGGTAGCCATGATGGGAGGTAGCGTTCGGTTGCGCAGCTCCAGGTTGAGGTGACGGCGAATGGCAGCACCCAGGTTCAGGCGACGGGGAATGTCAGCACCTTCCACCAATTGAAAGGGGGTTTATTGACGACTGTTGCGACGGTGGTCCTACGAAGAAACACGATCGTGCAAGAGCAACGGTCAAGCAGATGCCGGCGATGATCAGCACGAGCCGAGCGAGCGAAGCCCAGCACCCAGTACCCAAGCGGTGGCGATGTTGCTTGCCAACGACGCTGTTTCTTCTTCACAATATATATATATATATATATATATATATATATTATAATGAGGCGTTTTAGAGTGGCACTCTTTTATAAAACAGGAGAGCGGTCACGACACGTCAAGCGGTAATGGCGGAACTAGCCTGAGTCCCCAGTTAACCAAACGTCGTCTTCTTCACCGACTGAGTCATACCCCCTGCCTTTCTGAGTAGCCTCATCTTCTTCACTACATTTTCCTCCCCTCCGGAAAAGAGCCATCCTGGCGACTCATGGGCAGGAGACAATAGAGGGATCGTAATACGGTTTTAGGCGGTCTATGTGGACGGTCTCACGTCCACGGCGTCGTTGATCATGGGGCTGCTCCAGCGGCTCCACGATGTAGTTGACGGGTGAAGTTTGTTTAACCACACGGTAAGGTCCGTCATACTTGTACATCAGTTTCGTTGAGAGACCAAGGGCGGTTGAAGGGATGCGAAGCCAGACAAGGTCATCTGATGCATAAGAAGCCGGAGGCGTCGGGCTATCGCGGTGGTGTTTCTGGCGTTGCTGTTTAGTACTTGTGAAGGAACGGGCAAGCTGACGACACTCTTCCGCGTATTTAGCAGCCTGTGACATCGTCGTCGACTCAGCAACATCCGGGTGGTAAGGAAGGATGGTGTCTAGCGTGCAAGAGGGCTCGCGACCATAAAGGAGGAAATATGGAGAGAAACCAGTGGTTGTCTGGACAGCAGTATTATGCGCGTAGGTTACAAAAGGGAGAATACTGTCCCAATTGGTGTGATCGGTTGCGACGTACATTGACAGCATATCTCCTAATGTACGGTTGAATCGTTCTGTAATGCCATTAGTTTGAGGATGATACGCGGTGGTGGTGCGATGAATGACTTGGCATTATTTGAGAAGCGATTCGACAGCGCCCGACAAAAACACACGCCCTCGGTCACTCAAGAGTTCACGTGGTGCACCGTGACGTAAAATGATCTGATGCAGTATGAAACGACCGACGTCACTGGCTGACGCAGAAGAGAGTGGTGAAGTTTCTGCGTAGCGCGTAAGGTGATCGATAGCGACGATTACCCAGCGATTTCCAGCCGGTGTAATCGGAAGAGGTCCATACAGATCAATACCAACACGGTCAAACGGTCGAGCAGGACAAGGTAAGGGTTGTAGTGGAGCTGGAGAACTTGGAGTGGGATTCTTCCGGCGTTGACAAGCGAGACAGGAACGTACGTAGCGACGAACGAAGCGATACATTCCACGCCAGTAGTAGCGGTGGGACAGGCGGGTGTAGGTTTTTAACACTCCCGCATGGGCGCATTGTGGGTCGGCGTGAAAGGAGGCGCATATGTCTGAGCGGAGACGTCTGGGAATGACTAGGAGCCATTGGCGTCCTTCGGAGAGATAATTCCGTCTGTATAGCAAACCATCTCTGATAACGAAGTGTTGTATTTGACGGCGCATACCTCTAGGGATATTTTGCGATGGAGTTCGACTCAACAAGTTAATAAGTGAAGCGATCCAAGGATCTTTTCGTTGCTCCTGTAGCATGTCGCTGACACTAAGTGCAGACACGTCGGGGGCAGGCGAAGACGGCGACTTGTCACTACATCGTAGAGGTGATCGGGACAAAGCGTCTGCGTCGGAATGTTTTCGGCCAGATCGATAAACGACGTGGATGTCGTACTCTTGTAGCCGAAGCGCCCAACGGGCGAGCCGGCTGGTGGGATCTTTTAACGATGAGAGCCAACATAATGCATGATGATCAGTAACGACGCTGAATGGGCGCCCGTAAAGATAGGGTCGAAACTTGCCTATGGCCCATATGATGGCTAGACACTCTTTTTCGGTGACTGAATAGTTGGCTTCTGCTTTTGTGAGTGCACGGCTGGCGTAAGAGACGACGTACTCATCAAATCCAGGTTTACGCTGGGCGAGCACAGCACCGAGGCCAACTCCGCTAGCATCCGTGTGTATTTCCGTCGGGGCAAGAGGATCAAAATGTCGCAGTATAGGAGGTGACGTAAGAAGGTGGCGGAGTGTGGCAAACGCATCATCACAAGCTGACGACCAACTAGAAAGGTCGTTGTTGCCGGCAAGAAGGTCAGTCAAGGGCGATATGATGGAGGCGAAGTTGCGAATAAAACGACGAAAATAAGAACATAAACCGAGGAAGCTGCGAAGTTCTTTTAAGGTCTTCGGTTTAGGAAATTCGGCAACGGCACGGAGTTTTGTCGGATCCGGAAGAATGCCATCTCTAGATACAACATGGCCCAAAATTAGGAGTTTTCGAGCGCCGAAGCAGCACTTCTTCAAGTTGAGCTGTAGACCGGCAGCGGCGAGGCAAGTAAGCACTGTCTCGAGCCGCTGAAGATGCGTTGAAAAGTCGCTTGAAAATATCACGACATCGTCTAAATAACACAGACATGTCTGCCATTTCAGGCCACGGAGGATGTTGTCGATCATGCGCTCGAAAGTGGCAGGCGCATTGCAGAGCCCGAATGGCATGACGTTAAATTCGTATAAGCCATCAGGTGTAACAAAAGCCGTCTTGGGGCGATCAGCCTCAGCCATGGGAACCTGCCAATAACCTGAACGCAGATCTAGTGACGAGAAGAACTCCGCGCCTTGTAAGCAGTCAAGGGCATCGTCTATGCGAGGTAGCGGGTAAACATCTTTGCGCGTGATCTTATTCAACCGGCGGTAGTCGACGCAGAATCTTATTGAGCCATCCTTTTTCTTGACTAGAACAACTGGGGAGGCCCACGGGCTGTTAGAGGGCTCAATAACACCTCGCTTCAACATGTCGTCAACTTGTTCCGCGATTATGCGACGCTCAGATGCGGATACCCGATACGGACGCTGACGTAAAGGAGCGTGAAGGCCAGTGTCGGTTTCGTGAGATACTGTAGAAGCACGGCCCAAAGTCAGTTGCTGGTGGTCGAAGCTGGCGCGGAAGCGCTCGAGGAGGGCGATGATGTCGGTGCGCTGCTGAGCCGTAAGGTTGGTGTCGATGCAGCGCGAAATTGCGTCGGTGAATGATGGGGAAGAGGATGACGTGCAACAATCAACAGCGTCAATAGGTAGCGTAGTCGGATGGTCAGGAACTACACGTGCAGTCGAGGGATCAATGTCATCGGCAAAGCCCAGGCACTCTCCGCACAGTAACTTGGAATGCGAGGGAAACGGATTTGAAACATAAATTGCACTTGATCCATCGTGAACATTCAAAACGGCGAAAGGAATCAGGAAGCACTTGCGGCGAACAGCGGTTTCAGAAGGCGTAAAAAGAACAGTTGAGCTACTAGAGACGTCACAAGAAAGCGGAACTAGGGCGGACGAGAACGGGGGTATTGAAGTGTCGGCGGCAACGAAAACTTTTGCAGGTGAAAGGGACGAGTCGAGTGAAGCAGCGTCGCATAACGGCGTGAATTCCACTTCGGCGCGAGCACAGTCGATGACGGCATGATGAGTGCAGAGAAAGTCCCAGCCCAATATAATGTCATGGGAACACTGCGGGAGCACTACAAACTCGACGACATAAATATTGTCAGCAATAACGACACGTGCTGTGCATGCAGCAAAAGGTCGAATTCGTTGCTCGCTCGCAGTGCTCAAAACGAAGTTGCGAAGAGGCATTGTGACTTTTTTTAGTCGACGGCAAAGTTTTTCAGTCATTACACACACTGCGGCGCCAGTATCAACCAATGCAAAAACAGGTATCCCTTCAACGGAGACAGCAACGACGTTGGACGGCGAAAAACAAGGTCTTGTGGAGTTCGAAAGATCCGCAGTTCTTGCCCCCGGAACTGCGGCTCCTAGTTTTCCTCAGGGACAGGGCGAGGTCGACGTAGCATAGGGGAAAGAGAACGGCGTCGGGGTGAAGGCGACCGGTGTCGATCGAAGTTCCGGCGAGGTGAAAATGTGTCCATGGTGGCAGTGTCACCATATACAGCAGGCCCCGATCGTGCTGGGAAATCGTAATTGTTGGGCCTGACGTCACCACGCAGGAAAAACTCGCGCCGTCGACAAAATCGTGCCACGTGACCCGCAATTCCACAGGCGAAGCATATGGGGCGGTTGTCTTGAGTGCGCCAAGGGTTCTGAGAGCGTGGAGGTGGTTGTCGGGAGAAAGGACGGGCAGTCTGGTACATAGGCTCAGTCGGTACGACAAAGGGGTGCGTGGACGTAGGCGTTCGCGACAAAGAAACGTGGCCGTTCGTGACAGGCGGACGTCGGGTTCCGTTCAGTGCTTCGGCATAGGTCAATGGAGCAGCCACCGGTGGTGCGTGAGCTGTTGGTAGCGCCTCGGACACTTGCTCCTGGACTACACGCTGTATTGATGGCGCTAAAGTAGATGGGGCACCTTCGGAGGTATAAGGCACAAGGGACAACAGGCGTGCGACCTCCTCTCGTACAAATTGCTTGATCTCGAGAGTCAAAGTGGTGTGGTCTATAGCAGTGCCAGCCGACGTTAAAGCGGAGATTGTTGCACATGGCGTGCTGGCACGACGAGTGGTGTCACGCTGTTTCCAGAGCTCATCATAGCTCTGACAAAGTTGGACCACTTCCGCTACCGTTTGCGGGCTTTTGGCGACAAGCATCTGAAATGCGTCGTCGGTCACGCCTTTCAAGATGTGTTTGATTTTCTCGGCTTCTGTCATGGCCGAGTTGACACGCCGGCAAAGGTCGACCACATCTTCGATATAACTGGTGTAATTCTCAACATTCTGCTGAGCCCTAGTACGCAAGCGCTGTTCGGCCCGTAGTTTTCGAAGCGCTGGACGGCCAAACAAGTCCGCAAACGCCGTTCGGAAGGCCGACCAGGTGGGGAGGTCTCTCTCGTGATTACGGTGCCACAGACTGGCGACGTCGGTCAAATAAAATTGGACGACAGTAAGCTTGTGCGCATCGTCCCACTTGTTGTGCTTGCTCACCCGGTTGTATTCGTCGAGCCAGTCTTCCACGTCTTTGTCATCGGTTCCACTGAAGGTAGGCGGATCGCGTTGCCGAAAGGAGCCGAGACAGGCAGGAGCTGCAGTAGTTGGAGCCGAGGCGGCCGCCTGCTGATCGTCGTTCGTGGACATCGTAGCAAATGGAGGCAACGTACGGTTTCGCAATTCCAGGATTAGGCGTTACCCAGCACCTCCACCATTTATAATGAGGCGTTTTAGAGTGGCACTCTTTTATAAAACAGGAGAGCGGTCACGACACGTCAAGCGGTAATGGCGGAACTAGCCTGAGTCCCCAGTTAACCAAACGTCGTCTTCTTCACCGACTGAGTCATACCCCCTGCCTTTCTGAGTAGCCTCATCTTCTTCACTACAATATATATATATATATATATATATATATATATTGTGGGCATTTAGTATACGCATCCTCTTCACCGGTACATTATCATCATTATCATGTGTGGCTCATGCATCCCCATCGTTGTCGCGTAGCATCATCATCTTGGTCCGATCATCTCAGCTGTCGGCTGCCGGTTCTTCGGGCCTAATAAAGGTCTTCCAAACCAAGACTCCATACGTGGTGGAGGTGCTGGGTACCCGTTCTACCCCGATCGCTTCGGTCCGAAGTCCTCAGGGCACTTCATGACCATCCGACTGCTGGTCACCTTGGTTACCATAAAACCTACGATCGCCTTCGAAGTCGGTTTTATTGGCCAGGCATTACCACTAGCGTAGCTCGGTACGTCGGGTCCTGCACAACCTGCCAATGTAGAAAACTACCAACATCTGCTCCCGCCGGTAAACTACAGCCTCTTCCGTGCCCAGCCACACCATTCGAAGTTGTAGGCGTCGATCTTTATGGCCCCCTCCCAGTCAGTGCTGCTGGAAACCGGTGGATAGTAACAGCCATTGACCATTTGACGCGCTACGCCGAGACGGCATCCGTTACTACAGGTTCAGCTTCTGAGATTGCCGATTTCATCCTCCGAGCCATTATACTGCGTCATGGTGCTCCACGTGTGTTGCTCAGTGACCGTGGAAGGGCCTTCCTTTCACAACTAGTGAACGAACTTCTTCAGGCCTCCGGCACAACTCACAAGACTGCCTCTAGTTATCATCCCCAGACTAACGGCCTCACTGAGCGATTTCACCGCACTCTTGCTGACATGATCGCCGCCTATATTCAACCAGACCACAAAAACTGGGACGTTGTTCTCCCATTCGTCACTTTCGCCTACAATACGGCCATTCAGCGAACAACCGGCTACTCGCCATTTTACCTAGTTTATGGACGCTCCCCTACTACTTTCCTGGACGTCTCCTTCTTTACCTGCCAAGTGAATTCATCTCCATCCTCTTCAGAGGAATACGTTTCACGACTCGCACAGTGCCGCCAACGAGCTCGTATAAACACTGAAGCCCGCCAGGAAGACAGAAAGCTAGTTTATGATGAATCGCATCGTGATGTATTCTTCCAACCTGGAGACGAAGTGCTCCTTTTGACGCCTGTTCGCACACCTGGTTTGTGCGACAAATTTCAGCCTCGGTTTATTGGACCGTACACAGTTCTTGAAGAGACTTCACCAGTGAATTATCGCGTGGCGCCACTTGTAGCCCCAGCAGATCGCCGTTATCGAACTACAGAGGTCGTCCATGTCTCCCGTATGAAGCCCTTCATGCGACGTTCTTTGTCGCCTTGACTTGCCGCGGCCAGGCTGGCCGCTTTCACGTGGGGGGAATTGATGTGGGCATTTAGTATACGCATCCTCTTCACCGGTACATTATCATCATTATCATGTGTGGCTCATGCATCCCCATCGTTGTCGCGTAGCATCATCATCTTGGTCCGATCATCTCAGCTGTCGGCTGCCGGTTCTTCGGGCCTAATAAAGGTCTTCCAAACCAAGACTCCATAATATATATATATATATATATATATATATATATATATATATATATATATATATATATATATATATATCTGTGTGTGTGCTTGCGCGCACTCTTTAGAAAAATTTTAGTTGATAGTTTGCGCTTGTCCTTCTCTGGTGTTTTTTTTCACGCCAAAAGCTACGTAAGGAATGAACCAACTCTTCCAACAAGTCACTCTGCTGGTTAGGAAACTTGAAAGCACTGCAGAACTTCATTTTAAGGTGCATTAGCTTAACCTGACATCAAATTTTAAATATTTGTTCGGAGATATAGATGAAGTACATTGAGTTTGTGTCTCGGAATCGTCATAAATGTTGCTTATAGATAACCTAGCGGGTTACAGCCAACAAACATTGACTCACTAACGATGCATATTGTCAGAAAGTGTTGTCTTGAGAAAGATTTATTGGAAGGTTTTTGTTTTGTGCATATTGTGACGGGGTGAGGTCTAGGCTTATAGGATAGTGCCACCGAGAATCGGCAGCCGAACAAGATGTCTGAGTTGCCTCTCGCGCAAGCATCTAACACAAAGGCGTCTTCTTCATCTTCGCAAAGTGCCACGCTTGCTACTGTCGATGATGCACCGTAACATCACTCGCCTGCGGCGGAAGTGCCGTCACGGCGCTTAGTACGGCGGCGATGAACGAGGAGGGTGATACGGTTTGAGTCTGGCAACGTGTACAACGTCTGTCTGGAGTGAGGGGGTCGAAGAGGCATTGTTTAGGGGTGCGATCTCGTAGCTCACGTCACTAAGTTGTCGTTACACTTTGTAGGGGCCATGGTAGTGTGATAGTAGCTTCTCTGATAAGCCGACTTAACGGTTTGGTGTCCAGAGAAGTACCAGAGACCCCGGCGAGAAGTGCACACTTTGGTGGCGACTGTCATAGCGGTCTTTTTGGTGCGCTTGCGACAAGTGAAACCGATCACGGGCAATCTGAGGGGCTGCATGGGTTCGAGAAACGACATCGCTGGCCTACTCAGTAGACAAGGGGGCAGTCGAAGGAAGGAGCGTGTCAAATGGTTATGCTGGATGTCGGCCAAATAGCCAATAAAACGGCAAATAACTAGCTGTGTTGTGCCGTGAAGAATTGTACGTGAACGTGACAAAGGGGAGTGCTTTGTCCCAGTCACGGAAATCTGGCGAAACGTACATTGACAGCATCTGCGTCAGCGTTCGGTTCAGATGCTTGGTCAATCCATTTGTCTGTAGATGATAAGCGGTGGTGAGCTTGTGCTCAGTGGAGCAGACACGGAGAATGTCATCCACAACACGTGAAAGAAAGTACCTTCCTTGATCAGTAAGCAGCTGCCGCGGAGCGCCGTGATGAAGATTGACTTCATACAAGAGAAAGTCAGCGACGTCAGTGGAACAGCTTGTCGGCAGTGCTTTAGTGATGGCAAAGCGTGTGGCGTAGTCTGTGGTGACTGCAACCCATTTATTTCCGGAGGTTGACGTAGCAACCGGGCCCAACAGGTCAAGGCCAACACGGAAGAATGGTTCTGTCGGTATGTCAATGTGCTGTAGGAGGCCAGACGGTAGCACAGAGGGGCGCTTGCGGCGTTGGCAGCGGTTGCAAGCAGTGACGTAGCGAACCACAAAACGATACATTCCGGGCCAGAAAAAGCGACGTCGCACATGATCGTAGGTACGAGAGACGCCTAGGTGACTGGCTGTAGGTACGTCATGTAGTTGTTCGAGAACGCTGGTATGCAGGTGATGGGGAAGCACGAGTAGTAATTCCGGGCCGTCAGCGTTGAAGCTGCGACGGTACAGAATGTTGTCGTGCAGTTCGAATAGGTGAACGGAAGGGTCTGTTGGAGCAGAGGTCAGACGCTCGATGATGCATAGTAACGACGGGTCACGTCGTTGTTCGATGGAGATGTCACCCAAAGCGTGGATGGAGAGAACACAGGGGTCTGAATCAAGGTCTGTCAAGTCGGGCGTTTCAACCGGATAACGTGACAAACAGACTGCGTCTGTGTGCAGGCTTCCCAACTTGTAGTGGACCACGAACGAGTATTCTTGCAGACGGAGCGTCCAGCGACCGAGACGTCCAGATGGGTCCTTTAGCGATGACAGCCAGCAAAGAGCGTGATGGTCCGTAACAACGAAAAAAGTTCGGCCATACAGGTAAGGCCTGAATTTCACCACGGCCCACACTAAAGCTAGGCATTCACGCTCAGTGATGGAGAACTTCCGTTCGGCAGGTGAAAGAAGACGACTGGCGTAAGCAATCACGCGGTCCTTCCCGTGCTGTCGTTGACCAAGGACCGCTCCAATTCCATGACCACTGGCATCGGTCCGAAGCTCTGTAGGTGATGCAGGGTCGAAATGGGCCAGTATTAGTGGCGTAGTCAGCAGATGGATAAGAGCCGAAAAGGCGTCCGTTTGCTCTATGCCCCATGCGAAGGGAACGTCCTTGTTTAAGAGATCAGTAAGCGGTCGAGCGATGTCGGCGAAGTTGCGGACAAATAGAAGAAAATAGGAACATAGCCCTACAAAACTTTGGACGTCCTTGGTTGAGCGTGGTTCACTAAATTGTTGTACTGCTCGCACCTTTTCGGGATCTGGTTGGACACCATCGGCACTGACAAGGTGGCCGAGTATGGTGATTTGGCGACGTCCGAAATGGCATTTAGCAGAATTGAGCTGGAGAGCAGCTCTTCGAAAAACATCCAGAACGGCTGACAGACGTGTTATACGGCTGTCAAAGGTAGGTGAAAAGACGATCACATCGTCCAAGTAACATAAGCAGATGGACCACCTATATTCTCGGATAAGGGAGTCCATCATGCACTCGAAAGTTGCCGGCGCATTACACAGTCCAAACGGCATGACTTTGAACTGGTAGAGGCCGTCGGGCGTAACGAAAGCGGTTTTTTCACGATCCATGGGGTCGACGGAAATTTGCCAATAGCCGGACCGAAGGTCTATAGACGAAAAATATTGGGCACCATGGAGGCAATCGAGGGCGTCATCAATGTGAGGCAAAGGGTAGACATCTTTGTGGGTCATTTTGTTTAAATGGCGATAGTCCACTCAAAAGTGCCAACTGCCATCCTTCTTCTCAACGAGCACGACTGGGGAGGCCCAGGGGCTGGATGATGGTTCTGTTACGCCTTTAGTAATCATTCTGTCCACTTCATTCTGAATTACTTGGCGCTCCTTATGAGATACGTGATATGGACGCCGCCGTATAAGACTGGCATCACCAGTGTTGATCCAGTGAGTCACTGCAGTTGTTTGGCTGAGAGGGCTGTGGTCAAAGTCGAAAACGTCTCTATATGATGTTAGCAGACTACGGAGGCTGGCAGCTTGTGTTGCAGTGAGGTCGGGAGCAATCATCTTGTTAATGTCACCTGCAGGCAGAGTAATTGCGGCCAAGACAGGGGGATGTAGTATCGGTGTCCAAACCAGTAACGTTGCAGTTGTCAAGTGGAGATAGGGTGGCCAAAGACATGTCTTGCGGAATAACTTGAGTCAAGAGACTCACGTAGTAATATAAACACTGTATTATTAGCCACGGCGACAACAGTGTGAGCAAGGGCGACGTCTCGGGCCATCAGTACGTCGACTATGGGAGTGACGAGGTAGTCAACATCGGGCGCATGACGTGAGCACGACAAAGTGACATATGTAGCAGCTTGCGGAGGCAAGCGAACGTGGTGACGAGAGCATAAACGGGGAGAATAGTCAGCTGGAAAATTGGCAAACTGCGGCAGTTCAAGCTGAAGAGCACCAGTGGCACAATCAATGAGCGCAGAATGACGTGACAGGAAGTCCAAACCAAGTATTAGGTCATGAGGACACATTTCAATGACGGCAAACTGAACTAATGTAGGATGACCGGCAATGGACACACGGGCCGTGCACATCCCTTGAACGTCAGGGGTCCTCCCATCAGCGACACGAAGTGTGCGGAAAGCGGCAGGCGTGAGCAATTTATGTAGGCGTCGGCGAATGTTCACGCTCATTACAGAAATGTGCGCTCCAGTATCTATAAGGGCAGAAACAGCCACACCGTCAACGTCAACGTCTAACAAACTTTGTCTCGTCGTAAGCATCAAGAGAGGATTTGTGGAGGGAGTCGAAAATGCAGCGTCACCTCCGGGCGCTGCACCGTTCAGTTTTCCGGGTAGGCAGGAGCGGGGTTGAATGGGGACGACGGCCTGTGAGTCTGCGGTGAGCGAGACGACTGGCGACGTCCTGGAGGCAAATGCGACTGACGACCATGCGGTGACGGAGATCGGCTGTTGAATCTTCTGTAGTTGTTTGGCGGAGAAGGCTGCGCGGCAGATGCGAAGCGGGTGCTATCCTGTCGGTAGTGAGGTTGAGATGAAGTCCGAGGTGGCGAGGACCAGCGGTAATTGCAGTAACGGACGACATGACCGATACGGAGGTAATGAAAACAAATTGGTCGATTGTCGACGGTTCTCCACGCAGCAGGGTCGCGAGATCGGGCCGTAAACTACTGCTCGTGATAGGACGAGGGTGGACGCCATGGAGCTCGCTGCGGGCTGGGCAAAGCGCACACTCGAGGGAATACCTATGCTGGCGAGTTCTTGGCGGACGATGGCTTGGACTATGTTAGCAGTGAGTGGGGTCGTGTCACTTGCAGCGGTGTGAGCCGGAACAGAGGCAATGGCTTCAAGTTCGCGCCGTACAATTCGGGTCACCTGATCAGATGAATCTAGAGGTGGCGGCTGTGTTCTTGCACGGTCTTCGCAAGACGACGTTGCAGCCGTATACGGAAGGTGGGTAAACACGCTGTTAATCCGCCGGCTCTTCGCTTGCTCAAAGCGCCGACATTCTTTTATAATGGCGTCCACTGTAGAAAAATTTTTGCAGATGAGGAGGTTGAATGCGTCATCCGCAATCCCCTTCAGAATATGTGCGACCTTGTTAGCCTCCGGCATCTCGGCATTGGCTTTGTGACACAACGATAACACATCTTCTATATAGGAGACGTAAGACTCGGTCGAGGTCTGCGCCCGAGACGCGAGCATTTTGTTCGCGGCCATTTTTCTTCCAATCGGCTTTCCGAACAGGTTCAACATTTTCTCCCTGCACACTGCCCAACTCCCAAGTTCTGTTTCATGGTTCTCATACCACGATTTGGCGGTTCCCCTAAGATATAATAACAGGTTCGCGAGCATAAGAGTCGGGCCCCATCGGTATCGAGTACTAACACGTTCGTACTCTGCCAGCCAATCTTCAACGTCAACTTCATCTGGGTCGCCGGAACCGCTGAACGTGCCAGGATCCCGCGGGGGTTCGAGCACGAAGGTTGTGGTCGCAGAAGGAGATGTAGTTACCGCATCATCTCCGGCCGCAGGAACACCAGGAGCAGATGCAGACGCCGTACTTTCCGTCATCGTTGTGGAATGACCCTTCAAACGACGGCCGCTGCGAAGTTCCGTTGCGAGGCGGTTACCCAGCACGTCCACCAAATGTGACGGGGTGAGGTCTAGGCTTATAAGATAGCGTCCACCGAGAATCGGCAGCCGAACAAGATGTCTGAGTTGCCTCTCGCGCAAGCGCCTAACACAAAGGCGTCTTCTTCATCTTCGCAAAGTGTCACGCTTGCTCCTGTCAATGATGCACCGTAACAATGTGTATCAATTGCATACATGTTGTTGGTGCTTTCATAAGATAGATGAATTTTTGTTTTAAAAGCAAGTAATGGGCGACTTTAATGCAAAGGTAGGGAAGAAACAGGCTGGAGACCACGCAGTAGGAGATTATGGCATCGGCACTAGAAACGCCAGAGGAGAGCTACTAGTAGAATTCGCAGAACGCAATTTTCTGCGTATTTTGAATACCTTCTACCGAAAACGAGAAAACCGCAAGTGGACATGGAGGAGCCCTAATGGCGTAAATAAGAATGAAATAGACTTTATAATGACTGCACACCCAGGAGTCGTGCAGGATGTGGAAGTGGTTGGCAAGGTAAGATGCAGTGACCATAGAATGGTACGGGCTCGAATCCGCCTAGACTTGAAGAAGGAACGACAGAAACTGATACGCAAGAAGCAAATCAATGAGCTAGCACTGAGAGGGAAAGTACAGGAATTCAGAGTGTCACTGCAGAACAGGTACTCTGCTCTTAGCGAGGAAACCAACCTTAGCGTAGATACAATGAATGATAATCTGACGAGTATCATCACGGAGTGTGCAGTGGATGGAGGCAGGGTAGCTAGACAGGACACCGGCAAGCTTTCCCAGGAAACGAAGAACCTAATTAAGAAGCGTCAAATCATGAAAGTGTCAAGTACAACAGACAAAATAGAACTGGCAGAGCTTTCGAAGCTGATTAATAGACGTAAAGTATGCGATGTAAGAAGGTATAACATGGAGAGAATTGAGCACGCTCTGAAAAACGGAGGAAGCGTCAAAGCAGTGAAGAGGAAACTTGGGATAGGCAAAAGGCGGATGTATGCACTAAGGGACAAAGAAGGCAAATTAACTACCAATATGGATAGGATAGTTAAAATAGCGGAGGAGTTTTACAGAGATCTGTACAGTAGCCGAGGCAACCACGACCTTAATACTATAAGAACTAGCAGTAACCCAGACGACACCCCACCGGTAATGATAGAAGAAGTCAGAAAAGCTTTGGAGAGCATGCACAGAGGCAAAGCTGCTGGTGAGGATCAAGTAACATCAGATCTGCTGAAAGATGGAGGACAGATTGTGTTAGAAAAACTAGCCACTCTATTTACGAGGTGTCTCCTGACGGGAAAAGTGCCAGAGTCTTGGAAGAACGCTAACATCATCTTAATACATAAGAAAGGAGATGACAAGGACTTGAAGAATTACAGACCGATCAGCTTGCTCTCTGTAGTATACAAGCTATTTACAAAGGTAATTGCTAGCAGAGTAAAGAAAACATTAGAATTCAATCAACCAAAGGAACAAGCAGGATTTAGAACAGGCTACTCAACAATTGACCACATTCATACTATCAATCAGGTAATAGAGAAATGCTCAGAGTATAACCAACCACTATACATAGCCTTCATAGATTACGAGAAGGCGTTTGATTCAGTAGAAATATCAGCCGTCATGCAGACACTGCGGAATCAGGGCGTAGATGAAATATATATAAACATTCTGGAAGAAATCTACAGGGGATCAACTGCTACCATAGTGCTTCATAAAAAAGCAACAGAATACCAATAAAGAAGGGTGTAAGGCAGGGGGACACAATCTCCCCAATGCTATTCACTGCGTGCTTACAGGACGTTTTCAGAAGCCTAGAATGGGAACAGTTAGGGATAAGAGTTAATGGAGAGTACCTCAGTAACCTGCGCTTCGCCGATGACATTGCATTGCTGAGTAACTCAGGGGACGAATTGCAACTCATGATTACGGAGTTAGACAAGGAGAGCAGAAAGGTGGGTCTTAAAATTAATCTGCAGAAAACGAAAGTAATGTACAACAACCTCGGAAAAGAGCAGCGCTTTGCGATAGGTAATAGTGCACTTGAAGTTGTAAAAGACTATGTCTACTTAGGGCAGGTAATAACCGCAGAGCCTAACCACGAGATTGAAGTAACTAGAAGAATAAGAATGGGGTGGAGCATATTCGGCAGGCACTCTCAAATTATGACAAGTAGATTGCCACTGTCCCTCAAGAGGAAGGTATATAACAGCTGTATCTTGCCGGTACTTAGCTACGGAGCAGAAACCTGGAGACTCACAAAGAGGGTTCAACTTAAGTTGAGGACGACGCAGAGAGCAATGGAAAGAAAAATGGTAGGTGTAACCTTAAGAGACAAGAAGAGAGCAGAGTGGATTAGGGGACAAACGGGAGTTAAGGATATCATAGCTGCAATAAAGAAGAGGAAATGGACATGGGCCGGGCATGTAGCACGTAGACAGGATAACCGCTGGTCATTAAGGGTCACCAACTAGATTCCCAGAGAAGGGAAGCGGGGTAGGGGGAGACAGAAGGTTAGGTGGGCAGATGAGATTAAGAAGTTTGCGGGTATAAATTGGCAACAGCAAGCACAGGACCGGGTTAACTGGCGGAACATGGGAGAGGCCTTTGTCCTGCAGTGGACGTAGACAGGCTGATGATGATGATGATGATGATGATGATGATGATGATGTCATATTGTTTTGTCTATGAAATTGCAATTCTTCCTTCACATCGACAAATGGATGGTCCTGAGGCCCCTTGCTTACTGAAGTGAGGCAGCAAGAGTGGGTGTTATATTTCACTTTCATGCAGTTGTGTTCATTCTCAGGGTCAAAATTGTCCTATTTTCATAACGTTGCAATCGGGGGCCACCTTCTTCAAAAGTACGGTTGAGCAGTATGAGAACACGTACTTGTTGCAGTAGCAACGACACTCTGAAAAGAGTGTTTGAAAATTTCTAATTTTGTTCTGACGAGAGTGAAGCAATGTCTTTTTCTGGAATATCCTCGTGCAGTCCTCAGAGATGAATCTAAATAATTTTGGCCAATATTGAGTGTTCTATATTTCTTGTGTTTGGAGCAACGGATTTAATTACTTTAAAGAATTCTAGAACAACACAAATGGACACGAACATTATTTACGTAGAGGGCTATCCGTGTTGTAAATATTCATATGCGTACAGTTACAGTTGAAGTTGCATTTGCCCTCAGGCAAATGAGACACATACAGTTCTGAGCCCGAGCTACTTGAATCTTTTCTATGGCTAGAAGCGCCCTCTAGTCGACACTGGACCAACACCTACGTAACATTCACTCCCGGTGGCAAAAACACCGTCTCCATGCATCAGATCGGTGAACGTGACGTAGTGCTTGAGTCTGGAAACATGCGCTGTCTCAGTAGATGTTGAGGTGGACGAATGCTTGGGGGTTAGCGTCGAGATATCGTATGCGACTTCGGTAACTCGGCGAAGAACTTGGTAAGGCCCGATGTATCGTGGCAGGCGTTTTTCACTCAAGCCAATGCGACCAGAAGCCATTCAGAGCAAGACCAGGGAGCCAGGGTTGAAACTCTCGTTGAGGTGGTGACTGTCGTAATGGCGCTTTCGGTTGACCTGAAACGCCAGGAGTCGATTACGGGCAATGCGACGTGCGGTAGCCGCGCGGACGGCGTCGTCGTGAGTGTAGTATGTGGTTGTTTTCCTCGGAAGGAAGTAGTTAGTCGAGAGGCAAGAGCTGGTCAGAGCCATACAACGAATAAAACGCAGAATAACCAGTAATGTCGTGATGCGGCCAATTGTTGGCAAATGTCACGAATGTAATTTGCAGTTCCGATCCAGGTGGTCCTCAGACACGTACATGGATAACATGTCCTTGAGAGTACGGTTCAAGCGCTCATTAAATCCGTTTGTTTGAGGATGGCAAGCGGTGCTGAGTTTCAGACGTTGCACAAGAGCGGAGAAAGTCATTGACAACTTTTGAAATAAAACATCGGCCTCGATCAGTCAGTAGCCGAGGCGGGGCACTATGGTGTAAGATGACTTGATGGAGAAGAAAGTCAGCGACATGGGTTGCACAGCTGGTTGGAAGGGCTCGCATAATGGTATAACGTGTCGTATAATTGGTCACTACGCCCACCCACTTGTTACCCGCAGGCGACGCCGGGAAAGTACCAAAGATCTCCAAGCCATCACGAAAGAATGGTTCGCTGGGGATAGGTATGGGCTGAAGGTACCCAGCAGGAGAGAGAGGAGGCTTTTTGCGGCGTTGGCAGAGTTTGCAGGAAGCTCCGTAGCGCCGAACCGAGCGGTATAGGCCAGGCCAGAAGAAACGTCTGCGCACACGATCGTAATTTCAGTAAACACCTGAATGGCCAGGGGTGGGAGTATTGTGTAATTGAGAGAGGATAGTTGGTCGCAAATTCTGAGGAACAAAAAGCGGTTCAGCGCCATGTGGTGTCATATTATGTTGATATAAAATACAGTCGTGCAGTAATGATGATGATGATGATTAAAGGCCTCCCCTTTGAATCGGGGTGACGGCATGCGCCATCTAGCCTACCTTAATAGTTCGAGTTTAAATTCTGTCCCTCAACTCGGATGTCTTTTTAATTTTGCCCAGCCGCTACTCTTGGCTGGGATGCTATTTTATCGACTTCTCTGCTTTTCCTCCACCAATACTCCAGCCGCTGCTTAGTAATACGTACTGCTGACCAGTTAATGCTTCCATCAACCGTGAAGCCCAGCGCCTCAGGAAGTGTGACCTTCCCCCCATTTCTATCCGGCTGAATCTTTTGACATTCCATGACTATGTGGTCGATTGTTTCTTTATTTATGCCACATCCAACACATGTCTCATCCTGTGACGAATATTTGCTCCTGTAAGTTAGAGTTCTCAAGCAGCCAGCCCGCGCCTCAAAGAGCAACGCACTACCTTTATTGTTGTCATAAAAGTTCTCTTTCCGGATCTCTTGTTTGCTTGCCTTGTAGATTCCCAGCGATCCCTTCTTTTCCATCCTCTCTTTCCACATGAGCGTCTCTGTTTCCCTCACTTGCTTTTTAACTGGCCCCCTTTGCTTATTTGCCGCGGTCAAGTTATATTTAGTCGCCAGCTTTCGCGTCCTCTTCCGCCATTTGGTGTCCACACTTTTCAGGTACAGGTATCTGTGCACTCTGGCTGCCCAGTTCTTCTCATCTAAATGTCTAAGTCGCTCCTCAAACCGTATTTTACTTTGTGCTTCCCTCGCCTCAAATGAAGCCCAACCCATATCGCCTTGTACAGCCTCGTTTGTAGTCTTACTGTGAGCTCCCAGAGCTAACCTGCCGACTGCCTTTTGGTTAACCTCCAGCCCCGACAGGATATCTGACTTTAAGCATAATACGGCATTAGAGAACGTGAGCGCCGGCACCATTACCCCTTTCCAGATGCCTCGTACTACCTCGTACTTATTGTGTCCCCAAAGTGCTCTATGTTTCATTACTGCTGCATTCCGTCTCCCTTTCAGTCTGAGGTGTTCTTCATGAGCATTCAGGTAGTCTTTTCCTTCATTAAGCCAGATCCCCAAGTATTTGTACTTATTTACTAATGGTATGGCTTCCTGTTGTATCCTTATTGGTGCTACATGAGCTTCCTCGTTGAACACCATGACTCCAGATTTCTGTGGGTTAAAATGTAGGCCTAGGTACGTTGCCTCATCACCACAAATGTCAGCCAGTTTTTGAAGTTCTTCCGCATTATCCGCCAGCAGCACTATATCGTCTGCGTACATCAATCCCGGAATCCGTTGCTCCACTAACACTCCATTGCTTCGGTGTGACAAATCAAAGCCCAATCCACTCTCCTCTAGTCGTCTTTCCATTCCTCTAATGTACAGTGTGAACAGCAATGGCGAAAGAGGGCACCCCTGTTTTAAACCTCTTCGAATGTACACGGGCTCTGTGTATGTACGCCCTTCCCATGTAATGTGTGCCTTGTTACCCTCATATATTTCCCTTAGCAGCCCTACAAATTCCGACCCAATCCCCTCCTCTTCCAGTATATGCCACAGCAATCCCCTGTCCACGTTGTCATAGGCACCCTTTATGTCCAGAAACAGTAGCCATGTTGGTCTGCCCTGTGCTGCCGAAATTTCGATGGTCTGGGTTATGACGAAAAGATTGTCTTCCAAGCGTCGACCCGGCCTAAATCCATTTTGCAGTTCCCCTAAAATACCGTTACTTTCAACCCACTTCAACAACTCGGCTTTGATGGCTTGTATAGCTAATCTATAGAGCACTGACGTGACTGTAATCGGCCTGTAAGAGCTCGCCTTGTCCCTTTCTCCCTTGCCTTTGTAGATCAAACTCATTCTACTTTCGCGCCAGTGCGTAGGAATCCTCTTGGATTTTATAGCGCGCTCGATGGCTCCATACAAGTGCGCCTGTCCCGCTGGTCCCAAATGGTTGATAATCTCTATCGGGATTCCATCCGGTCCTGTTGCCGTACTTTTGGGAACACTGTGTTCTGCCTTTTTCCAGTCCAAAAATTCGATGTTAAATTTTTCATCTGCCACTCTTTTATTTTCCACCTGGGTCCAGTTAGCCGACCTCTCGCGTGCTTGGCCGAAAGTCTTTCCGATGACTCCATGTAGGTATTCTAATGCGCTGTCCCCCAGGAGAACGTTGCCGTCCCCGTCCTGTATCTGAGTCTGCATCTCTTTAGTCGTCGTTCCCAATGCTTTTAAATGGTTCCAGAGTTTTCTGGGGGCGCTCTTATCCTTCTTACGTATGTCTGATACCCATTTCTCACTCGCAGCTTTAATCTTCGCTTGTACTAGTTTCTGCACCTCAAATTTCTTTTCCCGGTACCGGCTCCACCGTAACTGCACCTCATCATCCTGATATCCCATTTGCTTTGCTTTTCTGTGCAGTCTAGAGGCCCGTCGTCGCTCTTCAATAGCCAGTTTAATTTCCTTGTCCCACCAGCTTCGTGGTTTCTGTTTACCCCTCCAGCGGTTTTTTTTCCTTACTTTGTTTATTTCCTTTTGTATACAACTAACAACCTCGTCATATTCCAACACCTTTGTTGGCTGTGCTTCTAATTCTCTTTCGATGCTATTGACGATGTCTGCTATCTGCTTTTCGCTTACTTTCGGGAGCCCAACCTCCTGTGTTTTCTTCCTAGCCCCCCCACTGTCAAATTTCAGGATTATACGCCTGTGGTCGCTGCCCAGACTGTTTTCTCCTTCTTCATCTATCGTCATTTGGTTCAACCGCTCGTACGTGTGTTCTGAGACCAGGCCGTAGTCTATACAGGACTGTCTACTGCCACTTTGCCACGTTATCTGCCCGTCGCATTTATGTTCCCGGTTAACTATTACCAGTTGCTGTTCTTCACACATATCGATAACCATTGCACCGTTATAGTCAGTATATCCATCCAGATCCTCAATGTGGGCATTTAAATCTCCTACTAATATCACCTCGCCAGATTCTTTAAATTTTTTTATGTCCTTCCTGAGGCAGTCCACCCACTCTTTATTTTGTTCTCTGGCGTCATTCCCTGACCACAGATAGGCCACTCCCAACCGTGTCTTTTTCCCCCCCACCGTTCCACTAACCCATAAGTGCTCCTTACAGCCCTGATTTTCCCTCTGCCAATTCCCTCCTCGCCTATTCAACATGCCCACGCCTCCACCCTTCCTTTCTCCCGCTGCCCTGTTGCACCCCACCCATACGTAATCATCCATCACTGGTGGCTCCTCCATATCTCTCAGGTGGGTTTCTGTCAGAGCGTACACGTCAATTTCTTCTTTCTCGAGTTGGGCTTGTATCTCCATCCATTTTTCCTGCTTGCGGCCGCCTTGCATGTTTATATAACTAATTTTAATCCCCCGGTTAATTTTGCTTTTCTTTCCTTTGTGTTTCCGCCGCCGTGCATCATTGCCTCCTCCTTCCTGCCTTTCACCACCCCCTCCACTCAGTCCGCCTTCTTCTTGAACGTTTGGCCTCCCCCCAAAAAAGCCACCGCGCGGGCTGCCAATCGGTGCCCTACATGCTCAGCTAGACGGTTACTGAAGTGTATGCCGTCGGACACAAACGCCCTGTTGCGGCCTGCACGGACCAGGTTTCGGTTCAGGTTGACCACTTCGAACTTCATCGTTTTACTCAGAGTCCAAAGCTCCCTGTTTGCCGTAACTACCGCCTTTTCTACGTGGACTCCCTGTTTCTGCACCTCCGGCACCATGCAGACAGCAATCTGCACATCCTCCGAGGTCGCCCTCAGCTCAGTGATCCCCTTCGCAATCTGCTTTGCGAACCCACCCCCGCGTCCCTGCAACACATCGTTCACACCCCCCATTACCACTACTAAACTGCGGTCCTCCATTCTATCCCACAGTTGCTCCTTTGCCTGTTGCAACACTTCCCCTACTCTTTTTCCGGGAAGCTTGCTCACCTTCACGCGTTCGTCGTCTCCCACCCTCCCCTTAATCACCTCTCCCACCCTGGCCATGTTGGAGTCGCCGACAACAATCACTTGGCGCCTCCTCTGGTCTTTAGCCGGCACTTTTGCAGGTGTTCGGGGACTACTGTGGTTGACCACGGTAGCCAAAGACCTGGCTGGCGATCCCCCACTTCCCGGCGCCGCCTCGGGGCTTTCTTTGTTACCCGAGTCCGCTCTACGTTGACGGACACTGCTCGTGCGCGCAGCATCAGTCACCCCCTGTGGGTCTGCGTTCCCGCCGGCGTGCCGCTCGTTGTTCTGAGCCCGCGCACTCGCGTCGTCTCCTGCCGCCGGAGTCACGAGCTCTTCCACCCGCTTTTCAAGCTGGGCCTGCTTTTCCCGAGCTTCGTCCAGTTCGGCCACCGTGCGCACCAACTGGGCGGTCTTCGCTTGACCCGCCTTGTCAAGCTCGGCCACTTGCGCCTCGAGAGCCTCCCGCGCTTCTCTTTCCTCCCTCAGGTACCCCTCCAGTTCCTTCACCCTCGCATTCATCTGCTTCTCAAGGCGGTCGAAGCCCTGCCTTGTCCGCTCGCAAGGCCTACATTCGAAGGGCGCCTTCTTAGCGTCCGCCACACTCTCGAACTTTGTCTCGTCCAAGAAGCACCAGCGCAGGCACTCTTGGCACTGCACCTGGCCCTCTTCTCCAGTGCTCGATCTCTTTCTCGGGGCCATTGTTCGGCCAACCCCTAGGCCTAAGTCGCCCGTCACACAAAGCCCGCTACCAATGCCCCAACTTCTCCCTTGAACACTAACGCGCCCGCCGTGCTGCCACCGTTCGGTCACACTAGTTGCTCCCAATTTTCAAAACATTCCAAAACAAAAAAAAAAACACCTACCTACCACGTGGCTTTACGCCTCGTTACATTTAGGTTCCCGCTTACTCCCGCTAGCTACGCTTTTATCTGTTTACCTCTATTACTTAAGCCGATCCCTACTTCTACAATCTTATCTCTCGCAAGCAAAAAAGGAACAAAAAACAAAACTTAGGTTTTCGTCCTCCGGGCCGTCACGTCCGCGCTGCCGCTCCGCCGTCCACCCGCGCTCACCGGAGAGCCGGAGGTGTGAAACGAACCCGGAGGTGCGAAACGAAATATATGGAGGGCGCCATCTAGTGGTGTTAAAGCGAGGCGTTGTATAAGGTATCGCTAATATGGTTGATGACGCTGCTCGTCGGTGACGTGTTTGAAATCGCTGGGCGACAAAATACATATATCAGTTTCGGGGGGTGTCAGGTGGGTCGACGGGATAGCAGGAGAGGCAGTCAGTGTCCTTTTGTAGCCTTCTAGACTTGTAGGACAAAATGTGTATTCTTGGAGGCGTAAAGCCCAGCGACCGAGGCATCGCTTATGATCTTGAGTGAGGATAGCCAAGGTAAGGAATGATGTTCCATTACCAAGGTGAAATGCCGTGTTATAGGATATAGCCATGTCAACTGCTGCAACACGGTTCACTTTTATGGCACATGAAGGTATAATGATATTGTGACGACACGAGATTGACGAGCACACGAAGCGCCTCAAAGAAATACGATTTATCGATCGCAGGAAACAGACTGCAACGACTTCTTCGTCTTTTGCCCTCGGCCAAGGACACTCGCGCTGCTTCGTTGTCCTCACCACTGGCACATACGCGCATCATTATTCCCCCTTTAAAAAACATCGTCCCGATGTTAAACGTTTGAGAAGCAAGGCGAAACCAAAACTGCACAGTTAGTCACTGAAAGTAAGGCTTCATCCGAAGCACGTGGACAATTTCTGGTGAATGTCTGCGCCGCTTTGAACACTGCACGCCGTCCGGAACAACCTCGTAGTTGACGTCACTAATGCGTCGCAGAACCTTGTAGGGTCCAAAGTATCTTCGCAACAGCTTTTCGGAAAGCCCACGCTGACGAACAGGTGTCCAGACCCATACTTTGTCGTTCACGTTGTATATGACGGGTCTGTGCCGGAGGTTGTAATACTTGGCATTGTCGTCTTGCTGTTTGGTGATTCGCATCCTGGCAAGTTGTCTGGATTCTTCTGCTAGCTGGGTAAACTCTTCGGCGTCTGTCTCATTGCCATCATTTTCATGAGGAAGCATTGCGTCTAACGTTGTTGTAACCTCGCGTCCGTAAAGGAGACTAAAGGGTGTCTTCCGAGTGGTCTCTTGACGAGCCGTGTTGTACGCGAACGTGACGTAGGGCAAAATGATGTCCCAGTTCTTGTGCTCTACATCTACGTACATGCTTATCATGTCAGCCAGGGTCTTGTTGAGGCGTTCGGTGAGCCCGTTGGTCTGGGGATGATACGCCGTTGTCCTCCTGTGAGCTGTACCACTTAATCGAAAAATGGTGTCCAAAAGCTCGGCCATGAATGCAGTACCTCTGTCGGTGATGACTATTGCGGGAGCACCGTGTCTTAAGACGATGGCTTCAATGAAAAATTGCGCCGCTTTGGCTGCCGTTGCCCGTGGCGGAGCGCCTGTCTCCGCGTATCGGGTCAGGTAATCCGTGGCGACGATTATCCACCTGTTTCCAGTGGCAGACTTTGGGAAGGGGTCCAGAAAATCCATGCCAATTTGTGCAAACGGTGTCGCCGGCACTCGAACAGGCTGCAGCAGGCCAGCTGGTTTGATGGGTGGTGGCTTGCGGCGCTGGCAATCTAGACATGCCTGCGCGTAAGTTTTGACAACTTCGCTTCGGCAAGTCTTGGCCAGTAATAGTTCTGCCTTATCCTCGCCAATGTTCTTGCGTAACCCAAGTGACCAGCGGTAGGTTCGTCGTGACAGGCTTGCAGTACCTCACGGTGAAGCGAAGAAGGAACGACGAGCAAGTAGCTGCTGCCGGGGGGTGAAAAGTTCCTCTTATAAAGAACGCCATTTCGCAAGCAGTACGATGGCAGCCCTCTCGCAAATAACTTCGGAACGCTATTCACTCGCCCTTGTAGGTAATCTATAAGTGGTAG
Organism: Rhipicephalus annulatus; assembly: GCA_013436015.1. Classification (NCBI taxonomy): domain Eukaryota; kingdom Metazoa; phylum Arthropoda; class Arachnida; order Ixodida; family Ixodidae; genus Rhipicephalus; species Rhipicephalus annulatus. The sequence goes on along the minus strand of WOVY01005874.1, from coordinate 19,982 downwards.
CAGCTCAGCATCGCCACGCTGCTGTTGAGAAAAGGTGGCAGTGTCCACAATTCCGAGAAAGGCCGTGTCGTCATCGTCGTTGTCCGGGGATGCCGTCTCAACAGGAGACCGAGAAAGACAGTCGGCATCGGTGTGTCGTTTTCCCGACTTGTAGGCAACAGTGAAGTCAAATTCTTGGAGCCGAAGACTCCATCGTGCAAGGCGGCCAGACGGATCTTTCAAGTTGACTAACCAACAGAGAGAGTGGTGATCGCTGATAACGGCGAATGGGCGGCCGTACAAATAAGGACGAAACTTCAGGACTGCCCATACCATTGCAAGACATTCTTTTTCCGTCGTAGTGTAATTAGCTTCAGCTCGGGACAGCGTCCCTGCTGGCGTAGGCGATCACGTTTTCGTTGTTGTCCTTCGACTGTACGAGCACTGCTCCAAGACCCACATTACTAGCGTCTGTATGAAGTATTGTCGGCGCGTCTTCATCGAAGTGGGCCAGCACGGGAGGCCCACTTTGCATTCGCTGACGAAGCTCGTGAAATGCCTGCTGTTGGTCTTCGCCCCATCTGAAGGGGGTATCTTCCCGAGTAAGCTGTGTCAATGGCCATGCGATGCGCGAAAAATTAGCAATAAACCGCCGGTAATAGGCACAGAGTCCTAAAAAAAGTCGCACTGATTTTTTGTCTGATGGCGTCGGGAAGTTTGCCACGGCGGCAATTTTATCCGGGTCGGGTAGGATCCCTTGGCTGCTCACGACGTGACCGAGGAATCGAAGTTCGTGGAAGTCGAAGTGGCACTTTTCTGGTTTGAGAGTAAGACTGGCCAAGCGTATTGCTTCAAAAACTGCTTCGAGCCTTCGTGAGTGTTCCTCGAAAGTCGCTGAAAAGACAATCACGTCATCGAGGTACACCAAGCAGGTTTGCCACTTAAGTCCCGACAGAACTGTGTCCATGAGACGCTGGAATGTTGCTGGCGCCGAACACAAACCGAAAGGAAGAACCTGAAATTCATAAAGTCCGTCGGGCGTAACAAAGGCGGTCTTCTCACGATCTCTCTCATCCACTTCAATTTGCCAGTAGCCACTTTTTAAGTCCATAGACGAAAAGTAGCGTGCGTTTCGTAGTCTATCCAATGAATAATCAATACGCGGCAGAGGGTAGAGGTCCTTCTTTGTGATCTGATTAAGCTTACGATAGTCGACGCAGAAACGCAAGCTACCGTCCTTATTTTTGACGAGTACTACAGGTGATGCCCAAGGACTGTTAGACGGCCGAATAACACCATCTTCTAGCATCGTTTTCACCTGTTTTTGAGTTGCCTCACGCTCCTTTGGGGGGACTCGATAAGGATTTTGCCGGATGGGTCTGGCATCGGAATCCATGATGATGCGGTGTTTCGTCAGTGCCGTTTGACCAACTCTTGATGTGGATGAGAAGCAGCCGTGGAACTTGTTGATCAGCGTGAGAAGGCGGTCTCGCTCAATGGGAGATAACATTGGATCAACGTCTACAGGTGTCGGTGTAGTGATAGTAGACGCTGCTGCTTCCTCCACTAAATGACAATCTTCTGTTTGCGAGAGTTCGTCAAAATAGGCAATAGCCGTGCCTTTAACTATGTGTCGGCGTTCTCTGCTGAAATTTGTCACTAGCAGTTCAGCGTATCCGTGAGTAACAGTGATGACAGCCCTGGCAACAGAAATGCCGCTAGTAAATGTGAGCTCCTTGATGTGTTCAGCGATGCCAGTAGCATTTTGTAATTTGTCACAGTGCACGGGTACGAGAGAACAACTTCGTGGCGGCAGTATGACGTCGTCATCGGCAATACGGAAGTTGAGGTGGCTGGTGTTCCTTATCTGTAGCAGTCTCCGATCTTACAGTGAACGTTACGCTTCTGTCACGGATGTCAATCACAGCCCCGTATTTGCGCAAGAAATCCATTCCCTATATGAGCTGTTTACAGCACTCGTGGAGAATGACGAGGGTGGCGACAAAGGTGGAACCAGCAATGGAGAGTCGGGCCGTGCACTTTCCAACCGGTGTCATCAACTGACCTCCTGCAGTTCTTATATTGGGTCCCTGCCATGGCATTTTCACCTTCCTTAGCCTTTCGGCTAGCTGTAGGCTTATTATAGAAAAGTGGGAGCCAGTGTCCACAAGTGCCGTCACTTGGTGGCCGTCAATGCGAACGACGAGGTCAGCGCTGATAACGTCGGTTACGTCGGCAGTTGTCTCATTCGTCGAATTAGTCGTTGCTGTCGTCTTCTTCGGTTTTGATGGCTTCGAGCTGTCACTTGTCTGCAATGGGGGCTGTTCGGAATTTCGAATATTGGCAACCCCACCCCCCGAGGTCGCTGCGTCTAGTTTCCCCGTCGCGGGCTAGGGGACCTGCCCCTGGTGACGTCGGCAAAACTGCGACGATTAGGTAAACTTGGCCGCGCAGGAGATGGAGAACGTGATCTGGGCATTACTGGATTCTGCGGCGGTGTGTTCACAGGGGCGTAGTTGTACATGCGTTGATCGTCGTACGCAATGTAATCAGGGTAGCGAGGAAATCTCTTGTACTGAGCGTCGCGATAACGGCAAACTCTGTAGACGTGCCCAGCTTCGCCACAATGAAAGCATACCGGTCGACGGTCAGCGGTACGCCACAAATCGGTTTTCCGACGCTGGTAGGTAAGTGGAGACTCACTATTGGGCCACGTTGTGAGGCTACGTTGTGGGGCATGTTGGTTATACGGCATTCGTCTTGTCGGAGGAATCGGTGAGGTTGCGAAAGTGGTCGGTACTGACAGTGGCTGTGTTTGCAGGGTTGGTGGTGGTCCAGTCATTGGAATCTGCTGCGCTGAAGGAGCGACGACGGGGCGTCGGACGGCATCAGCATAAGTAAAATGTCGTCGCACACCTTTATAGCCGGATGAAGAGAGAGCCTGGCGGACCTAATCCCGGACAACATCAGCGACAAAAGACAATGCCGGCGTCGGTTCAGTTGCTGGAATTAAACCAAGCTGCCGAAGCTCCTCGCTCAAAATCTCCCGGATGACTTCCCGCAGAGGCCTGTCGTTGTCGCAGAGGCTCGCCGCAGTCGTAACAGGGCTACTCGCTCGAACGTTGACCGGGTTCTGCTGGCGGTACCGTTGCTGCAGGGCCCGTTCAATAGCTGTGGCTTCTTTCGTGAACTCCGCTACTGTTGTTGGCGGATTTCTCACAAGCCCAGCAAACAGTTGCTACTTCACGCCTCGCATTAGATACCGCAGCTTCCTGTCTTCCGGCATCTCGGGATCCGCCCTGCCGAAAAGACGGGTCATGTCCTCGGTGAACATAGCGACGCTCTCGTTAGGTTTTTGGATTCGAGCTTCCAAGAGACGTTGCGCATTCTCCTTTCTGTCAAGACTACTAAAGGTGTCAATCAGCTGGTTGCGGAAGTCATCCCACGTAGCCATGCTTCTTTCCCTGTTGATGTACCACCTCTGGGCGTTGTCTTTCAGGTAGAAGTACACATTCGCGAGCTTGTCTTCTGGGGTGGCCCACTGGTTGTACTTCGCGCAGCGTTCGAACTGGTCCAGCCAGTCTTGTGCATCTTCATAGGTCTCACCATGAAAGCAGTCAGGAATCATGGGATTCGGAAGCGTCATGTGCGATGTAGCTGCAGTGGCCATGGTGGTTGAAAGAGGCAGGCAATTGCTGGCAGTTTCTGGAAAGGGATTGAGCTCGGGAGCTAGGCCTCGCAGATGGCGGCTGGAACGGTGGACTGGTGTGTCGACGGGTGGTAGTGATTCCGGGCTTGAATGTCGGGTCCGCGAAGGGGTGCCAAGCATGAAGACGTACCCAGCACCTCCACCAGTGTGACGACGCGAGATTGACGAGCACACAAAGCGCCTCAAAGAAATACGATTTATCGATCGCAGGAAACAGACTGCAACGACTTCTTCGTCTTTTGCCCTCGGCCAAGGACACTCGCGCTGCTTCGTTGTCCTCACCACTGGCACATACGCGCGTCAATATGAAGGCAACACAATAACTTTAAGCATAAAGCAAACAATTACAGTTTAAGCAGTCAAAAAACAGAAAATGCATTAGTCTATATAAGACTTCACTAGGTATTCATTGCAGTTACGTTTTAGAGTACATTTGAAGGGACCAAGAACAGATTTTTTTACCCAGTTTTTTCTGGCGCGACAGACAGTTTACCCTTCATAGTGCTCGTAGCTCCAGTATTTAATCCCAAAAGCGTGTAGTTATTTTATAAGCAGTATTTTTCTATCTGAAAGGCTATGAACAGGGATGTGGTCTAGCACCTCTAAAAATATATCGTTAGTCCTTCTAGCGACTTGTGCATGCTGCATTCCTGCCAACTCTTCCGGTTTCCCTATATGATGTACGAATTTGGACTGCACTTATGATATTAGGAATCTTGCCTGAAATTTAACGAGAAATATTTTATTTCCGATGAAAAAAATGGAATTTGTAAAATAGTGTGGCCTCCGCGATTGGCTACAGCGTACTGCCGTGGCTAGTCGCGGAGGCCACAAAAACGGCACCTCTAGGAGAGAACAGTAGGGAGTTTTAGCTTGTACGTATACTTCTTTACGTTACCGTGCACCAGCAACCTTTGCAAAATATTTGACCATTATCGCCTAGCCATGTGCATCAAAATGGATATATATCTACACAATTTGCAAAATGGGCAGAAAAGTTTGCTCTAAAGACATTTAAGGTGTGTTCCAAATAAAATAAAAATGGGTTCAGAGCACGAGCATCGACAGAGGGCGCTGCTACAGGTAGTTGCTTTCATTCCTTCGACATAGCAAGGTGTCTGGCTCTCATCTCCGTATTTTCATTACATCGTGGTTCATAAAAAAAGTTGGAGATATTTAGGTGTGGAGCGACCCTATAATACAACCATGATTACTTTGTCATGTACACACACACACACACACACACACACACACACACACACACACACACACACACACACACACACACACACACACACACACACACACACACACACACACACACACACACACACACACACATGTAGTTCACCAAACTTAATCGCGGCCTTCAACAGACCATCTTACAATAGACTAATGGGAAAATGCATACATGGGTAGCTGTTAAGTTCTGTTGGCACAACGAGCAAGCTTTGTTATTTTTGGAATGTCACAGGCGTGTCCTAAACACTCCTTTAAGAACCGACACCACTAGAGAACAACTGCACTTAAACCAGAACACATAACACCTAAAAAGACAGAAGATAACAGTGTAGAAATAATCACCCCTACATCTGAAGATAAGTCATGAAAAAAGGTATAAGCTACATGCCTAGTGTCAGACAGTTGTGCACTACTTTGCTTTTAACATACTGTTATGTGCAGAGAGAAGGGATGGCATAGGAGCTGATTTCACCAAGGTCAATTATGAAGAAGATGCCTTAAAGCGAAGCACCGCAGCCAATAAAGGGTACCGTAGCCATTGGTGTCTAGAGGCTCAAGGATTTGTCATATCGGGCAACCTCATAGAGATCGGGCTATAGGTGCCAGCACCGCACCCGCGCAAGTGTGGATAGGCGGTCGACGATGCATATACAAATACTCGCAGCCGTGCTTCGTTCAGTGGCTCAGGGGCTGACACTATACTGCATTTACCACATGTACGCACATGTTCTTGCAACAGTAAAAATATAAAGATCTTATATAAGAGTTCAGCAGAAAGCTTTTTTTCAATGGATTACGTGCATGACAGTGCTACAACAAAAGCCTGATTAATGAGACAAGCATGTTTTTTTTTTCAGACAAAAATTACCACTGCCTTCAGTCAGTCACTAACAATGCCACATAAACGCTGAAGACAATGTTACAAAGATGAAATTTTCAGTTAAGTTACACGACATTACATATAAGACATGTCGTCTGAATTATTTCCAATGTCTGGCTTCTTTAAAGCGTTCTTAAATCTAAGCACACGGTTGCACGCGGTAACTCTGTTTTCAGTACAGTTTAAGTACCGATGTGTCACTGTTTATGTGGTAGTAATATTCCTATGTAGCGGTACCACGGCCAGATAAATACAACTAAGGCTCCTAGCACGATCAATAAACTACAGTGCTGTAGTTGTACACCTACCAACAGCACCGAAATGTATGGCCTAGAGCCTGTTTTTTTTTTTTTTTGCTACCGAGTGTCTATAACAAAACGCTGCATTTATACACTATTTAATAGTCCATGTTTGGGAGGATGCCCAGAGCATTTTGTGATATGCTTGAAACAGAAAGCGACACCCACTCTGAAATTATTCTGGTGAATGGAGGGTACTTCAATAAACGGCACTTTGTAAAGTTGCACTCGCTGATCTTATTACAACGCATTATCATCCGAAAGACCAAATGCTCTCGTACGTCGTTATAGGCATAGGTAAAACAGTTACACTCACAGTGACATGACTGGACAAACCACGCTTTGAGAATGTTCAAGACGTACGCGCACATAGAAGCATGACGTGGCTAGCAGACGACGCACGAAGCAATCCACCAGGCAACAACATTGCTCGATCTCGCGGCCAATATGTTTCTGTTGGATTCCACCAGAATCTGAGCTCTGGTACAGAGCCCGACTGCTTACACTTGTCCAAGGGCACATGAACGTTTTCTCAGCAGCAGGAACACACCAGCAACCCACAGCCAAGAACAGGTGCTCAGGTCTCTGGTAGGCGAAAATAGACACCTTGGCTCATATCAGAAAACCCAACGACTGAGATGCATGGCCTGTCATCCTGCTGCTTCCCTACCTCAAGTTCTTCTTTTTTCAGTTTAATTTGCTTCCCTCTCTTCTCATGCTTCAGAACTATAGCCGTCGTTTTCTCCAAGTGGGAAACGTAGAATGAGAAGCCAGCCAGAGTATTGGAGCTTGCTTAGACTCACTCGAATGATATATTTTGCTCTGGGCACTTGCTCCGATTCAGACTCGCCAAAAATTTTTCCTTCGGACTCAAAGTGAGTACGTTTTTTCTCCACTGCATTCACTTGAAATCAAACTCGCCAACTTATTGCTGAGACCAACCAACACAAATGCACAGCTTGACCAGAGTCTCGATGAGCCTCACTGTGTTGCCACATGAGTCTTCTCGCATAATATTTCCTTTCTCAGTCATGGTGTCACAGCTGTTTGATGCCAATATCTCACATAATGGGTGCTCTACTTTCAATCTTGTTCTTGAAACACGTGTTACCGGTCCGGTAATATTTGTTTTACATACATGGCTCACACGATACCGTTACGAATGGATCCGAACAACTTTATCAAGGATTTCTGGTGAAAGAATTCGCACAAGAGGTCATTGCACTGCATTCTTGTGGTCTCATTGACCTGTCCTTTTGTTGTTTTTTCGTCTGTAATTGTCTTTTTGCACAGTAGAAACAGGGTTGAAAAAGAATAAACAGGCTGCAAAAACAACACAAGCTACCATATTTACATGTAATGTGATAGCTGGAGTGTGCCCATGTTTGTCTAAGCTCAAAATTGTAGTACATATGTGTTCTCTCAGCGTGTGCGAATATGTCTTTGACCTCGCTTCGACGCGAACTGAACATTTTAAACTTCGAGGAACGAACAGACGCATTTCAATTCGTTTAACGAGCCTGAACCAAGTATTTTACTACAGTGTCCTGCTGCTATGCCATAAAATCGCCAATTTAGTAGACTCGCAATGCAACTAAATCGAAATCAGCGGTTGAATTAAACGTGGCGTATTTTGCCGTTTCAAGTTTCACGCCTGCTACTATGGATATTCTGCCAGTTTTTGGACATGTTACGACTTTGCTTCGTACAAAAAAAGTGATATTCGCACAAAATCGATCGACTTTTATGCTTACATGTGAAAACAGTTGCAGGTTCTGGAGGTTCATCCAGCCATGAACCGTGAGATCTGCAAGCAGGTGTCCAAAGTAATATTCGATGAATATTCGAGACATTACTTTGGACACCACACTTGAGATCACGGAGCTGTGGCGGTTGAATATTGTCTCCAGGTCACAAAGTTGATTTGGATAAATGAGGCGCCGCAGTGTCATACACAAAGCCTCGCGATCTGACCCTCGGACGCGCTGCGCACTCATCATTTCGCCGGAAATGAGCAGGCCAACGATCAGGTCGCCCAAATCGCTTTTGTGGAACCTGAAGTTACGATAGAAGGTGGTTCCATTGATGGCGTCGATATCCAACACGCCGTTCTCGTGAAGGTTCCTCCGCGGCTGTAGCAGATCCATAATCAGTAGATCGTCGATGTACTTCCACGGAAGATTTTGAGCCAGGAATGGATCTTGGAGCACACTCTTTGCCGTATTGTTGACCACTTCTTTGCGAATGCGACTAGCCGCTGACCGTTTAAGCAGAGGGGCTTAACCAGAGAGTCTTAAAGAATTATCCGGTGGCTCCTTAGAGCCTTCTGCACGCAGCACACTTTAATGGGTTAGATGATTATATAGCACCAAAACACTTGATAGTTTTACATGTTAAAAGTTATTATATTTGCGCCGCAGCGCTGATTGATTGATTGATATGTAGGGTTTAACGTCCCAAAACCACTATATGATTATGAGAGACGCCGTAGTGGAGGGCTCCGGAAGTTTCGACCACCTGGGGTTCTTTAAAATGCACCAAAATCTGAGCACACGGGCCTACAACATTTCCGCCTCCATCGAAAATGCAGCCGCCGCAGCCGGGATTCGAACCCGCGACCTGCGGGTCAGCAGCCGAGTACCTTAGCCACTAGACCAACGCGGCGGGGCGCAGCGCGGATTGAGTTTTATTGAAAAGGAAACGTATATGTGTGCATCCATGATCATCATCATCGGCGAACGTAAATCTTTACGTACGAACGTAAAAGTTCACGTATGTGTAGCAAAACGCTGCTAAAACTCGGGCGCCGGTAACACGGTAAACGTAAACCGGTAACACGGTAACGTAAAGAAGTATGCGTACAAGCTAAATCTCCCTAATATGTATTGGTGTTATCATCATCATACGTCTGCTTCCCGCATTGTCCCGGATACTTTCGGATTTCGACTGTTTCTTCTATTTTATGGTTGCCATGGAAATTTCCCAGAAATCGAAATTTGTGTGCAAGATCTGGCCAAATTGACAAAAATGGAGGTCAGTTCGTTCAGGGCTTTTTGCAAGCCCACCACATCTCATTATAAACGAATTTGAGAGGTGTTCATCTAAACGTTCAGTAGAGTCTCAATGCTGCGAAACCATGGCAGATGCGAATTCCTGGAATTCCGCAGCCAAATTCATGTGTCCATTGGGCCGAAATTCGAATGTTCCGAACACTTTTCCTATTCACGGCATGTAATATAAACTTAAGTCTCGAATCCGTCGAACACAGGCTGATGTAATGAAGCTTTGAAAGTACCCATGCAACCAGAACATGCACTGTCTTCTACAGTGCGCGTGATTGTCGTTGCCACAACCGCCGTGGACAACACTGCAGCCGTTGTATACGATTATGTATGGCGATGACGTTACTAACATAAATTCGAAATTGTGCATGGCCGAGGCTCGACCAGTCAGCGGCATCGCTGCTTTCCGCAAACTCCGTGGACAAATCTGGGGTATTTGTGATCATAGATTGCATAAAACTACTTACTTTTGAGGACACGTGGGTTGAAAACAAAACTGCCGTTTGTCGCAAGCGTCGCACACAAAACTGTGGTCGCGGCGATATGACAGCAATTTTGAAGGCACGCGTCTGATGTAGTGGTAGATTAAAGATGGTAAAGATGTAAAAAAGGCTAGAAGCATTTAGGTGGTTTTGCCCAAAAGAATCTAGTAGCGAGCAGATCCAAAGATTTGACCCATGCTTTCGCAGCAGACAGCTGCGCCGTCCCGTCCGTTCACGTTTGAACATATACGCCAGTTGTTTTGACGAAAATAGATTTTTTGCTTGTTTTGATGACGCCAAGTTTGTCAGCATTCGCGCTCCCTTTTTGAGACCCACAGGTTAGTTTGAAATCCTACCCTCGTGTGTTCAGCCACTAGTCTTCATATCTACCACTTACAGCTGTTGACAGGCATTTTGGGGGGAACTATCGTGTTTTCCGATTTATCAGGAAGATGGCGCAATGAGCCCGTATAGGCTAAAGCCCCTAGATGTTGGAAAGTAGCGACGCTCCTTTATCCACGCCGGCACTCTCTCGGCGTGCCGGCAACCTCCTCTTTTTTCACCCCCTCTTTCGCGGAGCCCGCGCATCCCAAGCGCTGAATGGCTGCGGCGGGCGATACCGCCCAGTCAGATGACCCTGACGTCACGAAAAGCGCGCGCAAGCAAACTTCGCGCGCTTTTCGTCAATCACGCACGCCATGAACCCTCCAGGCGCCACGCCAGCCCTGCCGCTCTGAACGTGTGTTTTTTTTTTGCGTAGAATCGTGAGCTTCGTTTTTCGTGGCAATGCCTGGCTGTTGCGCGTATCAGTGCAGCAGCAGGTCAGAAAAAGGAGTAAGATTATTTTATATCCCCCGAGGAGATAGGAATAGGAATGCCGTGCGCAGAAAGCAGTGGATCCACAACATCGGGAGAAAAGACTTCGCCCCTTCTAAACACGTCGTTCTTTGCGAGGTTAGTGTTACCGATTTCGTTAAATCTCTAGATAAAGTCGTACGAAGATTTTAATGCTCTTTGCATCGCTGGACTCTCCGTTCAGTTTAATATCGAACACATATAAATATGGATATAGCTGGGTCTGAATGAGTCGCTGAGCTTTTTTTGTAATTCTCTGTGCCTTGAGATAGTTTTCTTGTGTTTTAGCGCGTGCGTTAGTTTTCTTAATGTGTGTAATTTGTAAATTAACGTGTGTAATTCCTACGCATGTGTGTGTGTCTGTGTGTGTGTGCGTGCGGGTGCGCGTTTATGTGTGTGCATGTGTGCGCCTGCGTGTATGCGTGTGTGTATGTATGCGACTGCATATGCGCGCTTATGTGTGTGTGTGTATGTGTGCGCCTGTGTGTTCGCGCGTTTCTGTACGTCTGTATTCGCGCGTGTGTATGTGCTTGTGCGGACGTGTGTGCGTGCGTTTGTCTATGTATTCGCGCCGGTGCGCGTGTGTGTGTGTGTGTGTGTGTGTGTGTGTGTAAGCGTGCGCCTGCGTGTGCTGTGCTGCGTGTTGCGCATGTCTGCATTCGGGCGTGTGTATGTACGTATGCGCACGTATGTGTGTGCGTGTACGTGTGGGCGCACGTATGTGTGTGCATGTGTGCGCCTGCGTGTTCGCGCTTTTCTGTACGTCTGTATTCGCGCGTGTGTATGTGCGTGTGCAGACGTGTGTGCGTGCGTTTGTCTGTGTATTCGCGCCGGTGTATGTGTGTGCGTGTGTATGCGTGCTCCTGCGTGAGCTGTGTTCTGCGTGTGTTGTGCTGCATGTGCTCCGTGTTGCGCGTCTGCGTTCGCGCGTGTGCATGTACGTATGCGCACGTATGTGTGTGCGTGTACGTGTGCGCCTCCATGTGCGTGCGTTTGTGCTTGTGTGTATGTATGTGCGTGTGAGTGTGTATCTGTGTGCGAGCGCTCGTGCGTTCGTGTGTGCTTGCGTGCTTGTGTGTTCGTGAACCTTGGGCTGGATACTTGTGAAGTCAGGAACTCGTTTACTGTTGTTGCGTGCTGTCTGTATCTTTACGAAGTTTCAATACGGTTATAGTATTTTGTTGTTGTTTACGTACACTTCATGTTTCGAAGGCTTGGACCCTAATATATAAGTAGGTAAATGACGTTTCGTTTTTGTTACATGTGTAATAAAAATGTGCATGCTTGCACCGTTTTTTACTCCAAGAGTGAAAACGAATTCGAATGGGAGAGATGTGTTTGAGATGTGTTTGTTACTATGCGTATACTCATATATCACGGTCATGTTTCAGCTCCATTTCACCAATGATCAGTTTGAGCCGAAAGTATTGGAAGCCCATGGACTGAAAAAATTGAAGCCCAACGCAATTCCTACTTTGTTCTCGCATCGGCCGCCGCCAAAAGAACGAAAACCCCCGTCAAAGAGGTTGGAAATTCGCAAGAAATGCTCAAAAAAACGTAAAGCACTCTTCAGTGACGTTCCCTTATTAAATATAGCATTCTATGCGTATCTTAACTACATAATGGAACACAAGTGACGGAGAAATACTGTTGTTCGAAATCAGACCATCACACTGAATGGTGATTAAAGAATACACACACGGCGCTGAAATGCGGAAAATATTGTAGTTTTTTGCCATATACCTAAGCACGATGATTCGATCTCAATCCAACCTTTATAATTATGTCAAAGTGTAGCAGAAAAGTCATTGTAGTTTTGAATTCCTGTTACAGAAAGCCACGTAAACTATGGAGGGCCGCTCGACGCCGAAAGTATTTCATAAAAAGCACGAGTTCTGTTGCGAGTGTCCATCTTGTGATTTGACCTTTCTTTGAATTACGTGATTCAGCGGGTTTGTAATACATGTGGGCGTATTCTGGTTGTATCACAATAGGTGAGGAATCCGTACTGGAGCATACCACAAGCAAACAAGGAGCGTTTGCTGAAAATCAGTGTAGCTCCCCAGCATCGGCAGACTCTGCTGGCTCCACTTCTTCTGCAGAGGTAGCAGAGCCCGAAGTTAACGAAGTTTGCGAAAACGAAGTTAACCAGCTGGTGGAATCTCCTTTTGAAATCGTCCACGACAACTCCTGTAAGAGTCGCCTGAATGATTTGTGTGGAATGCCACCGTAATTTTGTTTCTCAAAAATATTTCCACCTGTCCTTTTCATGTGCAGCCCATGACAGATTTAGCCCTGAGGTCAGCAGCAACGCAACTCAAGATATTGCAGCAGTTGATAATGGTAAACCAAACGTTGCTTTTTTTGATTTTGGGGTCTAAGCATTGACATTTCACCATCCAAACAGGCTTCCCTGGAACTACATGTCAACCGGCGATGAACGCAACCAGTACTGCACGACCTGTGCTTTACACTTGTAAGAGACGAGCTGTTGAACACTTAGACTTATCCTAATTTGTAACATGTGATATTGAGGGCTTACGTCTGAATTGCTTTCAGCGTGCCAAGAAGCAATCCAGGGACGAATTGCGGAGCTCGAACGTCTACAGGAAGCTACCGCGAGGAAACTGGCGCTCGCTAGGAAGAGGTATCTTAAAAGTGAAGAAGAAAAGGAAGAAATCAAGAAAAGGCTCAAAGGACTCTTTAATGATGACCAAATGAGGTCGATGGAACGACTGTCCGCGCAGGGAGCGCGATGAGAAGCAGGCACACTCGTCAAATTGCTGCAGCTGCGCCTGGCGTGCGGTTCCCGAGGATACGGACTCCTGAGGGAGTTCGGATATCCACTCCCGTCGGACCGTACGCTTCAGCGCCACATTCAGCACGTCAATTTTCGACCTGGATTACTGAGAGATATACTGGACCCTCTAAGGGCGAAGGTATGGCTTGGGTAAAACGCTTGCATCACCAAATTTTCTGTGTCAGCAAATAGTAGCAAACACAAATACTGGATACTTGAACCTGTGGTTACGTCTGGAACTTCTCGGGGGAAAATGATTTTGGCCCATTGCTATAACTTGACACATGTCTTTCTAATCTACTAAAACTTCTGTAAAATGACTTGTTTTTTCTTCGTCTGGTAATTCCATTGTGCAGGTCAACCTTATGCAACCTGAAGAACGTCATGCTTCGTTGATGATCGATGAGATGCAGATTACACCAGGGCTTGTATATGACCATTCCTGCTGTAATGTGATGGGAGCTCCTACGTTACCACTGGCCGACGGATCGCTCCCAGACGACTGTCTTGCTGCCCATGGCTTAGTTTTTATGCTCGGGGGATTCTCATCTAGGTGGAAGCAGACAATTGGTTATCATTTAACTGGAAATTCGTTTGACGCGAACAGCCTAAGAAGCGAATTGATTAACATAATAACGGCTTGTGAGTCGCTCGGATTAAAAATCCATGTGCTAGTATCCGATATGGGTGGCGGAAATCTGGCATTATGGCGACTGTTCGGTATTCGTGCAGGAAAGTATAGCCGGCCATCGACTAGCTGTGTTCACCCTTGTGATCAGTCAAGGCGACTGTGGTTTATGCCAGATGTGCCTCACCTTTTGAAGAGCCTTAGAAATCACCTGACAAGAGGCCAGGCTATTTAACTTCCCGATGGCATCGTGAAAATGCATCAACTGCCTACAAACTGTGTTGATCTTCGTTATGTGAAAGAACTTATTGAACACGATGAAAAAAGTGAGATCAAGCTTCCTCCTCACCTTAACTCGTCTTGTGTTGAGCCAAACCATTATGACAAAATGAAAGTGAAATTCGCATACAGTCTATTTCATAACGATACATCTGCTGGCTTGCACATGTTAGTTGAAAATGGTAAGATTAGCAAGGACGCACTGACTATGGCTTGGTTCATTTCGACCGTTTTTCGGTGGTTTAGGCTAATGACATCAAGGACTAGTAAACTGGCGTTTAGCCATTCAGTGCAAGCAGCTTATGGTGAAGCTGTTAAGTTCCTTACTGAAATTGTTGACTTATTATCAAAGATTTCTATAGGGGCTCCGACAAATGCACCTTGGAAGCCAATACAGACCGGCATCACTATCGCCACATTGACTGCATTAGATCTTCAATCTACGATGCTTGACAAGTATAACTTCAGCTATTTCTTATTGAGCAGACTCAGCCAGGACCCACTTGAGAACTTGTTTTCAACCCTGCGCTCGAAAAACCCCATTCCGAGATTGTATGAATTCAAGTGCAGTCTGAGGAGTGCTACGTTAGCACAGTTCTTAAGGCCGAGCAAGAACGCCAGTTATTCGGATGATGGAGCGTTTATGCTGTTATCCCTTGAAGACCAGCCGAACAATGAGGGTCAGGAGCGAGTGCAACTTCCAGATGACCTACTCGATCTAACAAGTGAAGCAGATCAGTCGATAGAATACTTGGCAGGGTATGTTGTATCCAAACTGCTGAAACGGCTGCACTGTGAAAACTGCCGCGCCGCACTCGTCAGCGATAAGGCACCAGCAAAATTAATCTCACTGAAGAACTTCTCAGAGTCGGGCCTTGCGCTGGTTAACCCTTCGCCTGCTGTCGTGGAGATTCTCAAGGTGACGGAAAACTTATTCAGAAGCAACAGAGAGGCACTCATAAAAAACACTGTGACCGCTGTAGAACTTCAGGCTGCAGTCCCTAGAAGCATTTCCATCGTGACTTGTTTCCCTGCATGCCATGAAATCTTTAAAGATATTGTAGGCGTCTATGCCAAACTGCGAATTCACATTCTTGTCAGAAACGAGGCATCAAAAATAGTCCCCGCTACAAACGGCAAGTGTGCAAGCAAAAGCGTTGGCATGCACGTCGCTGCGGCAAACATACGCTGACAATTGTGCCCGCCTGCAGCAGATGCGATTTATTTCGTCGTTGTGTGTGTAGCGCTAGAATAACGACGTTTGTAGCATGCGCAGTACTTCTGAACAATATATATGTAGGTAGACCTTTACTGTATGAGAGCTGTCTTGCTGTTCATGTAACCCATGTAGAGATATCTTGGGCGTAAATAGCATGCGCCTTGGCTTCGAATTTCTTACAACGAGCGGTTCTTCATTGTTGCGCAAAAATAAACGTGTTGCTACTGAAATTTCTTTTCTTCTTCAGCTAACTGCACAGTGAGCCTACATGCATTTTCTTGGTTCACTGGACACAGTGAATTTACGGCAAGTAAAACTACCTTCCTATTGCAATCATAGTTACATATTTCTCAAAATTTAGTTAATATGATAAACTGTGTTTAAGAAATTAACGACAAACAACTTCTCAGTCGAGGAGAAATACTTCGTAGCTAGAGTAGTACATTTTTAGAACCACATACCAGTCCGGTCCGGAACCTTCCGCGCCGCCTTGATTATTTTGTAGTTCAATGCCATCAGTTATGAAACACCGGTAGCATTTTTTATTGAATTATTCTTTTGAATAAAATCAAACGATTATACTCCTTCGACCTTCGTGCATATAGAAGAACATAAGTTGGTTAGGCTAAAGTAAAACATCTCACAGGGTTCCTTATGCGTTCATTTAGGACGACTCGAAGGCGAAAACAATCTTCTTTTTCCTCTCAGCCATTGTATTTAGGTGTATTGATGCTGCCCCGCCACCCTTCCAAAGCTTTCTGCGCCTATCGTGATTTTGCACTACCTCCAAGTTTGGAGGCACCCAGTCTGGTTTTGCATTGCCTCCGTGATCGGTACACCTTTGACCAAGCTACGACGCGATGTGATGACGTCATCATGTGAAGCTACGTGACGTCCTTGTGACGTCATCACGACGTCACGTAGCGTCACATGATTACGTCATCACATCGCGTCGTAGCTTTGTCAAAGATGTACCGATCACGGAGGCAATGCAAAACCAGGTGGGGTGCCTCAGGACGTCACAAATTTTGGCGATCTGTGACGTGTTTGGTGACGTCACCAGATGATGACCTTTTTCATCACTATATATAGTCACCGACGCCACGGGACGCGAGACACCTTCGACGCGGGTCGCCGACGGTCAATTTCCGCGTTTGATGAGGCAGCTAAGGCTTTCGTCCTAATAAGTCAATTAACAACCGCTCAATGATATCTTGGCAGCAGCCGTAAAGTAAATAGCCATACGCACGGAAGCAAAGTTACGTATCTGGTATATGTATGTATTATGCGTGTATGCTCATATAAAGAAAGAGCCACGTACGCGCTTTTCGTAATGGCTCTCTGATAAACTTTACATCCTGAATTCTGTGAGTTAATTATAGCGTAACATAGTCTTAGAAGCTTCCATCTGAGCGGTGGGTTTTGCTTTTTTTTAACAGACTGAGGTAAGTCCCAAAGTTAATGGAATGCAATATCTCGTCGTTTCATCGTGACGGAAGCCAGGCACGCACGGTGACTTCTATGCTTGCTTTTCGCCAACACAACATAAATTTTACAAAGCGACACTGCAGCACTTATCAAGTTCTCGTCTATACAATGTGCTGCCTACATTACATGCGCTTAATACACATCCGCGTTACAGACAGCCGAAGCGGCGACGGAGAGGTAAACCGCTAAGCCGCCAGCTGGTATGCTCATTTTTTCGAAGCGCTTCCGCTCGTATTTATCGAATCGTCTTAAAAAATATGTCTGCCATAATGTTCTATGGGAAGCCTACTTTCGTCACGACTCTTTCTTAAGGGACATATTCTCGTATAATGCTTCAAGGAGCCGATTAAACAAGCGCGCGCATTGAATCTAATGCGGCTGCAGCGAGCCAGTCGAGGGTTCAGCGTGCCGTGCGCACCGCGCCGGCCGGGAGAGGGGAGAAATCCGAGGAGAATTGAGGAGGAAAACGCGCGCGCGGAGGAGAGTGTCGCTACTTTCTAGATCTAGGGGCTTTAGTATAGGCTATGGTTTCTGGATAAAAATTGTTTTATCTAGGGACCATAGTGAAGCCCATCGTCACATTGTGCGGCGTGCGCGCTCATTTTTCACCTGTATTTTTCCCCGCGGAGAGGAGGGTGGTGAACACTTTCTCGCGTGCTGTTATATATTGCAGTGGGGAGGATCGTACGTCTCGGTTGGCATTGGGCTTTTACTGAAAGAAGGAGGAGGAAGAAAATTTAGGCGGAAAGACAGGGAGGTTAGCCAGTTCTTAGACCGGCTGGCTACCCTGTGCTGGGGAAAGGGGTGAGGGGAATGAAAGATGTTAAAAAGAAATGCTGCGAAGAGAAAGAGAAATTAAAAAAAAGTGCGACAGAGGAAAGGCAACATCAAAAAGTATAAGACACTAAAGTCTGTCTCTGAGGCCAGTTGTCCGCAAAAAGCGCAGCAAAGCTTTCAAAGCCTTTTGGGCTGAGGATGGGCTTGGCCAATGACCCAGAATCCTTTGTTCCGACAAAGGCCGATTGTCTAGTCTATCCAGAGCTGCAGTGAGTTCTTGTCTTTGCACGTTGAAATAGGTGCACTCACACAGAAGGTGCGCGATGGTTTCTTCGCAACTGCAGTAAGTGCATGTAGGAGAGCTGGCCATCCCGATGAGATAAGAGTATGCGTTCGTGAAGGCCACTCCAAGCCACAGGCGGCATAGAAGAGTCTCCTCAGCTCGAGATATCCTTGGGGGAAGACGAAGCTGCAGATCGGGATCCAAGTTATGCAGGCGCGCGTTTGTGAAGTCTGTCGAGTTCCACTGTACCAGTGTGAGGTCACGTGCAAGCGAACGAAGTCTTGTAGCTGCGTCGGTTCTTGAGAACGGGATGGCTGTGTATTGGGTACCATCGTGTGCAGATCTAGCGGCCTCATCTGCGCGGTCATTGCCATATATACCGCAATGACCTGGTATCCACTGATACACAATGCTGTGCTGTTTTTCGGTTGCTTGGTGATGAAGAAGCCTTATTTCAGCTACTAACTGTTCATTAGGTCCATGGCGAAAGGGTGATATAAGACATTGAAGAGATGCCTTCGAGTCCGAGAAGATCGACCAAATTCCCGAAGGTTCTTTCACTATAAACTCCAGAGCTGCACGAATGGCTGCAAGTTCTGCAGCTGTCGACGACGTCAAATGCGATGTCATGAATTTAATTGTGATGTTCCTCGCGGGAATAACCACCGCCCCTGCAGAGCTCACTGAAGACACCGAGCCATCCGTGTAAATGTGAAGGCGTCCGTTGTGCTTCTCTTGCAGGAAAAGTAATGTGGCCTGTTTCAGGGCTAGATGCGACGAATTTTTCTTATTTCTTTTACTGAAAGGACTTTTCTGCGTCCGGTAACTACAACAAAATCCTTTTACTGAAAGGATTTTGTTGTAGTTACCGGACGCAGAAAAGTCTCTGCAATCTTTGCACAATCTCCGTTTGCAAAGAGGGCGCGGTTTTACGGCACACGGAAGTAACTGAGACGCGTATTTACGTTCATTTGTACCTCTGAGTGCATTTCCTGTGTCAATTGTGTGTGCAAAACGTGGGGTACATTTCGATCTGTTTGCCTTTTGCGCGTTACCTCCCAATTCGTTACTATCGTGTTTATCACTTCGACTATGCAGCAAAGCTGTGACTTTTCGAAATTCCTATTAATATTTAGAGCAAGCTAACTTAATAGCACATCGACTCTATTGCCCTGTTTTAACTTCTCTCACTCTGACACTTCTGTGATGTCACATGTTAGTGCCTATAGCGGCCAATGGTGCTGCTTGCGCACTAGATAGTGAGCCAGAAAAAACTGTGACTTCAAATGGACGTTAATAATTACTGACTGGATATTGTTCCAAAATATTTCGGAGTTCGTACGGGCCTAATCCTTGTAGAAGCAAGGCAATTTGCAACCGGGAAGTTTAATTTTCGTCTCACGAACCCTTTCAGTAACCATTTAGTCCCATCGTATTCCAAAAGCCCATGCACGACGGCCTTGCCAGCATGCAGGCATCTTATGATTCATTATCGATCTAGATGCTCTGCTTTCAATGAGACCTTTAATTTCCACGTCATTGATTTCACTCAAAATTGAAAGAAACAAATGGACACGGTGAACACTATCATATAAACTGTCATTTGAAAAAGCCATGAGAAAGGCACAGCTTACTAAAATGCCTAAATACGTGACATAAGCAGTGAGAGTACATTGTCAGAAGTATCCCATCACTCCTGTTCAGCGTATGTACAGTCGTCTGTATCTGGATTCGAGGGGCAGCCATGATGCATGGCTCTTTTAAATGCAGAGCATTTTACAGTTGCACCTACTCGCGAATGCGCATCGGTGGTCGTGTCTACACCCCTACTGCACATGCTTGCATCTCATTCGAACTGTTGTTTCTAGGTTAGGTTAGGTTAGGTTAGGGTTAGGTTGAGTTGGGTTGGGTTAGATTGGGTTAGGTTGGGTTAGGTTAGGTTAGGTTGGGTTAGGTTGGGTTAGGTTATGCTAGGTTGGGTTGGGTTGGGTTAGGTTGGG